>JAIUZE010010291.1:0-29896 GCA_022085475.1 Heliosperma pusillum
TACTCTCTCCATTCCCAAGAGGATGATCACAAGGTTTGTCACTAATCATGTCAATTGTGACAATCGATGGTTCTTCACTCCCTTGGGTGTTTTGACTAGAACTCGACGGGGTCAACTCCTCTACTCTCTTTTGGAGAGACAAAATGGTTGATTTATGTGAGTTTAAGCTAGAAAAGAAGTATGAGTACATGTTATGTTGGGTTTGGGTTACTTCCCTTAACTTCACATCTACTTTAGCTATAAATTGATCATTTTGAAAGGATGAATGTGGAATTGTATGAGATGTATTATTGGGTTGAGTTTGGCGAAATTGTGGGTGAAAAGGGTTTAAGGGTGTGAGTTTGTTCCCACATCGTTGAGGTACATGCCCTATCCCACCACAAAGTTCACATGGTGTTGTTAATGAGGTAAATGGGTTGAAAACTTTTGGGCGATATAAAGTGCTTTTTGGGGTGGTTTCTTTTGGTTGAACGGGACCGGCTAAGGAAATTGTAGTGTCAACATCATTTGAAGTTTCCACTCGGCTTTTCTTTCTCTCTCCCCCATTAGTTTGTGAACCTTACCCACTTTCTTTTTGTGATTTAATTGATAGGTTTGACATATTGGTTCTAAACCTACGGTGAAAAGCGATAACAATCTCTTCCCACTTCATTGGCCTTGTGGCTTCCTTTAAACGACGGATGAACCACCATTTAGCTTCTCCCTTTAGTGATAAAGGAAAAAGAATTTCTGTAATTTGGTTTTGGGTGAATCCCTCCCTCATAAAGATTTGACACAATACACAAAAGGTTTGCATATGGTGTAACGGGTTTTCGTTTGGTTTACCACTAAATTGGTTACCCTCAATGAGAGCAATCAAAGTCATATGGACCCTTAGGATCCCACTAGCGAGCTCAAAAACCCGGTACCTTGGATCTTCCCTTGTTAGTACCATTTTTGTCAACCTACAATAAAAACACAAAAAAGAAAGTTAGTAACGATTTAGGTACGGTTGCACCTAAAAATGGTACAAATTTTAAACAAAAACCAACAATTCAAAGATAAACAAAACCGTGCTCCCCGGCAACGGCGCCAAAATTTGATCGGTTATGTCGCGGTCCCGATACAAAAATAATTACCCGCACTTAGGCTAACAACATAAGGAATGTAATTAGGGAAGTAGGGTGTCGATCCTCAGGGAGTACGTGTTAACTATGAATTGCTATGGAATGATTTTCATTTAAGTTCGAGTCATTTGAGGTGGTTGTCTAAACTATTAACATAAAATAAAATGACAAGTAATAAAATGACAATATGTAAATGACGAATATGTAAATGACAGTATGAAAAACCAGAAACAGACCACTTACCCAATCGGGTTGTCACGTATCCGATCGGGGAAGTACTCTGATCCAAGTGACGGTATTTAAAATCTAACTAAAGCGATATTTAAATGACAATATGGATAGGCTATCTAACTAGACTGATAAACTAGCTAATAACAATAATGTAAACTACCTAAGAACAATAATAAAATGACGATAAAGTAAACTAACTAAACAATAACAAAATAAACCATCTAAAACAGTAAAATAAACTATCTAATCGAATTGTTGCAGAGAAAGAGGAATACATGTAAAACGATTTAAAAGTTTCATTGATACCAACATTAGAATTACTATGATTGTCTAGGCCTTGTAGCGGTATATTCCTTTCGGATTCGTACCGACCTTTTAGTAGGTCCTAACGTCCTCTCAGCATGGTTAGGTCACTAAACCCCTATTGGCAGTCCTAATTCCCATCCCAACTCTCGTTATAAAGATAGAAATTGACTAATACAAACAATTGTTTATGGCCACTAAACATAGTTATAGAATTTGACACAACCAAAGGAAGAAACAACTAGATGGTTCAAATGATATCTACTCTTCTTTTAATTCATTTAACTCGTAAATCATTTCAATATTACAATTCTATTTATTTTATTTACACAATGATAATCTTACAATATTATGTCTAATTTATGTGATCATGTGATTAAGTAAATTAATAAGAAAAAGATGTATGAAATTAAACTATGAAATGTAAATACTAAAGTGATTAAGGTGATTATACTAGTAATGATTCTAATGATAGTTTTTAGGATTATATGATTAGGCGAAATATAAGATGGCATAATAGACAATATTTTAGTTTCGATTAGGTTGCTTTTACATTGATTTTCTAACAACAATAATATGAGAATAATGCTAATGAGATTAAGGTTCATGATGATTAAAATTGCATAAGTAAATCAAGGATAGAGGATTACCGAAATTGGAATGCAAATTATGTAGGAAATAAAGTAAAGAACAATTATCCAACCCAATAACAAAAGCTTATAAAAACAGTAGAGAAACACTAAGAAATTGCATATACTACAATCTAAAACTTATAAGAAAGAAATAAACTATGAAATGTATTATTGTAGGAAAGTATGCTAAAAGATATATAATTGTATATGAATTTGTGTTCTAATTGTTGTGATGATCATTGGCTTTTATAGGGCTGCATGGCTCCTGATCCTTCGTTCAAATTCATACCCTAGTCAAAGCATTTAATCACCCATTTAAGCTCGGTAGAAGAAGAACTAAGTAACGTCCATTTGCAAACATACCCGATCGGGTAAATGGTAATCCGATCGGGTAAGTGTGCAAGATGGAATCTTCCGTCTTTTCGACTTTGGCACGGAATCCTATGCCTTGGTCATGGTTAATGTAATACGGAATTGGGCTTGGGTTGGTCTTCTTTAGACTTGGGTTGATGTTTCCCTTTGAAGTTCAAAGTTAAAATCCAAATTGAGTCCATTTGCGGAAGGATGTAGCGAAATCGTAGTCAAATCGTGAGATGGCTATCATCGGTTCCTTGAAAACTCGTATTCTAGTGCCTTTGCTCCATAAAGTAGGAAAATATAGCAAAACCGCTTCATTTCCTATAAAACGAGTCAAAACACGCAAAACAACTAGAATAGCAATATTAGCTCGTTAATCACTTAACAAAGTGCATAAATCGTATAGAAATCGAGCTAAAACGGGGGATAAATCAGTACAAAATATCACTTATCAATTTCATAGTGGCCGTACCAAGGACTCAAAGAGAAAGGACTTTGTGATGGTTGTGGTGGACAGGTTCAGCAAGTTGGCTCATTTCATAGCATGCAGGAAGACTGAGAATGTTGCTAGTGTTGATGAGCTATATCCTGGGGAGGTTGTGAGTTACATGGGGTGCCTAAGACTATTGTGTCTAGCAGAGACACCAAGTTCATGAGCTATTTCTGAAAGACACTTTGGAGGCCGCTAAATACCAGGCTCTTGTTTAGCACATGTCATCACCCATAGACTGATGGTCAAACTGAGGTGACTAACAAGACACTATGGAGGATACCGAGGTGCATAGTGAGCAAGTCATTGAAAGACTGGGATCTTAATCTACCACATGCAGAGTTTGTATTCAACATGGCATCATCATCTGCTACAGGCCACAGTCCTTTTGAGGTAGTCTATGGTATTAATCCACTAATGCCTATTGATTTGCCTAATGTCCCTAGGGAAAAAGTTAACTTTGATTCCAATAAAAGGGTTCAGCTGATGATCAAGCTTCATGAAACTGTCAAGAAGTTAATTGAGAGAGCTAATGAAATGTACAAGAAGAATGCTAAGGTCCCTAGACACAAGAAAGAGTTTGCCCCTTTGAATCCACCTTAGGAAAGAGAGGTTTCCATCGAAGGGAAGATCAAGCTAGACCCTAGAGGTGATGGTCCCTTTGAAATCAATAAAAGTATAGGGCCAAATGTTTACAAGGTTGATCTCCCAAGTGACTATGGAGTGCATGGAACTTTTAATATTGAGGATTTAAGCCCTTACTATGGAGAATCCGAGGATGAAGAGGAACCATGCTTGAGGTCAAGCCCTTTTCCACCTGGGAGGCTGCAAAAGTAGCAGAACCACATGATCCCTTTAATCAAGCCATAAACCAAGCCAACCAGGCCACGTTCCAAGAAATCGACCAAGCCATCCAAGCCATAGTCCAGCAGACTGGTACACACCTTACACTAGTCAGTACACCAACCAACTCTCAAGCATTCAAGAGGTACACCAGGTCCAGCAAGCAACCCCTACCTTGGCCACCTGCTAAGGCCACATGATTACCAACAAAATTGTCCAGTAGAGTTTTCCAAATGGTTTAGCACAAGTCTATCAAAACCAGCATTCAAATGACAAGTCCAGCAGGAATACAACAGGGAATTTTTATGTTCAGTCCAGTTGAGGCTCCTATTTTGCATTAGGTAAAGTAGCAGCATGAATAAGGAGATCCATGTGATCACAAGTGGTCCTCATTAAGTCCCAAGAAACCAGCCAGAAGAACCGAACAAGCCAAGGAGAAGACAAGATCATATTTTAGCCATTTCAAGAAAACAAACAAGACTAATACGTTTATGCTTTTTGCATTTCATTTTGTATTGCTTTATTGTCTGTCCGTTATTTTTGTTGAACTCGTCCTCATTAGGTGACTTTCAGAAGTAATTAAAGTAGTTGTTGAGAGTCTTTTAAGGCCCTTACATGATACTCACATCCAAGGGTTGGAATCCTTTTGTAATCCCTATATAACAGGCATGTTGTCATTGTAGGAAGGTCGAATATTTGAATGAATGAAAAAACAAACCTTGGAAAACATTTCTCAACCATCAACCTTCTGAATTAGATTTTAGTTTGAGCCAGGCCTAATTACCATTCTGTGTTTAAGCTATGAGTGGTAGATTAAAGTCTTTTTGGCATCCCTGAATAACTATGTGCTTGGTTGTGAGTGTTTCAGTGGTGTTGTTCAAGCCTAAGTCTTCAATCCTGTGTTTAACTGTGGATTTGAGGCCTAGATTTGTCAAGTTATTAAGTTGTCTTCCTGTGTTAAGTTGTGGGAGTCAATTCAATAATTATATGTTCAGTTTGAGTTATAGAGTTCTGTCTCAATCAAGGTCCATTTGTGACTGTTTGAGTTGCTGTTTGTGTTTAAAATAGTAAAACATCTCCTAAAATCTTTAAATTTGAAGCAGTGTTCAATAACAACCTCGAATTTATTTTGAAAAAATTTCAGAAATTGTTAAGTTCATTTGCTATTTTTAAGGTCAGTCTGAACCCTGGTTGCATTCCTGCATTCCTCGGGGGTTGACACTGCAGTAATCTTGGGTGTAACTTAAAAGGATAACTTCTAGTTTGGAGTCTTGGTGGATAATAGGAGTTTACATTTTAATATTGAGCTCAATAACTACAATTAGATTGTAGTGTTCGTTTTCATATTCTCAATGTGAGGATTTTTCATCTTATCTTTTAGTTATGCCTTTATATTTGTATGCATGTTACATATATCCATTTATAAATAAATTAATGTAATTTAGTAACTAATTAGAGGAGTCTAATTAGGGGTCTATAACTTTCATTACAAACACAAAATTGACCCAATCCGTAATTTATCCGAATACGAAATGGTGAATCTCGTAACCCGTTTGCTTGACCCGTTTGACAGGTCTACTTCTAACCTCTTCTAAAAAATTAATGGTCGTAATTTGTGAAATCCAATTCAAGTCATCGTTTCTAAATAATGGTTAAAACAAAGACTTGACTTGAGTTTGGCTCCTTAAAGTCGACCACATAAGATTAGCCTTAGTTTAAACTTGACCCATTGTAAAACGTGCGAAAATGTTAATCAAGCTCTTTACTTTGTCTAATTGTGAGATTCAACCTTCTCAGTTTAAAACTACAATAAGAGGCCCCTAAGTTATACAAAAGGTAAAATTAAATATGTTACTAAAATTTCATGAGAAATTCATGATATCAAAAAAAAATACTTCGTAGTTAAAAATATTGAAATTTTATTAAAAGTGAACAAATACTAAAAGAAACCCATAAACTTACAAAAATACACGAATAATGAAAAATAGAAATCGCCTTGAGATATGCACCTTTAGTTTTAATATGAATGACTGTGTATTTTGATGATAGATCTAACTCAGAAATTTGTAAAATTTATCATCGGGTGGATATTTTAGGGAGATGAGCTTGAGAGTGGATTACTGGTTTCATTTTTATAATTAAAGATGAGATTTAGCATTTATCAAGTGAGAGACGTCATGCAAGCTAAGAGGCAGAGTGTATTTGGCAAGGTTAGGTTTGTAAATGAGGGAGGTTAAGGGTCAATTTACCTATTTTGGATATAAATTAGGGACTGTTAGAGCATCTCCAATGGTAAGCTAGTTACTACTAGCTTACCTTTGCCACATCATATTTTTAAGCTACAACAAGTTTAAGCTACAACTTACTCCAATGGATTAGCCAACTTCTTACTAGCTTGATTTGACCCACTTAACACACTTCTCTATTAATTTATTCAATTTCCAAATTTTATCATAAAATTAAAACTTTATTAATGAGATAACAATTTTCCAATTGGTTATATTGTCATGTGGGTCCTTTCAAGCAACTAGCTCCATGGAGCTAGTAGCTCAAAAAATTTGTGGGCCCATTTAAGATAAGCTAATCTACATGCACAACTCCAATGGTTAAGCTACTAGCTTGCAATTTTCTAAAATTGCAAGCAAGTCCTCAAGCTAAACCATTGGAGATGCTCTTATGCATTCATAAATCACAAATTGGGTTAACTGGTTTGTTTACCCAACCTGCTATTCAACGTCGACAAATTAATAAATAACGTCGACAAAAATCATGAACTACCTAAAATGCCCCTCCTTCTAACATTCCCTTTATATACTACATTTAACTAGTTTTATAATTTGAATTCCCAAAACATAAAATCGATCAAAAAAATGAAGAAACCGACTTTCAAATAATTTTATTTCCGTCATCACCGTTTCACTTCCGACACCACCGCTTCTTTTACGACAATTCCCCCACCAAGTTCAACGAATCGACGATTTAAGTGATCTTAATTACTATAATTTATTTTGGATTTTGTAATTTGTTAGTAGATTTAGAAATATAGTAGAATTGTTTTTGTTAGAACGGTGTTGGGTTAACCCGTTTGTTTACCCAACCTGCTATTCAATGTCGACAAATTACTAAATAACGTCGACAAAAAACAATGAACTACCTAAAATGCTCGTCACGCCTTGACCTAGGTCTGGCCGTGACTAGTTCACGTCTGGGCGTCGACATCCTTCTTTTTTTTTTAAATACTTTCCGTAAGCTAATTTCGTCGTTATTGTTTAAAAAAAAAGTTTCCGTCTTTCCGTAAGGTAATTTCGTCGTTATTGTTCAAAAAAATATATTGTCCGTCTTTTATAAATATTAATTAATTTCGGTAAACTAATATCGTCGTAATTGTTTTAAAGAAAACTACTTTCGTCATTATTGTTCAAAAAAAATACTTTCCGTCTTTTATAAATATTAATAATTAAACGTAATTTACATAACTAAAGTAAATATCTAAATAATTTTTAATAACTTGTAATTAAATATCGTCGGAAATAGTAAATGCAGCAGGAGCTGAGGTACAGGGCAGGGCAGAATTCAACAATGGGGACAGGGGACAAACTAAGGGGGATCAAGGGGTGAGCATTGGTAGCCAAGGGGAGGTCTACATGGGTATCCAGGGGTCAATCTGGGGGCAAGGGATGGGTAACCAAAGGGGGAGCTTCAAGCTGGGGAATGCTAGCCAAGACAATGTCAAAATGAGAGTCCATGATAGCCAGGACATGAGCCAAGACACGAGCCAAGCAAGCCAAAGACAAGCCCACCAACACCCAGTCACAAAATCACAAAAACAGCCTACAGGAGCCACTTGGGGAAGGCATAACTACCACCACACTTTGAACCACCAGCTGCCACCAAGGCCAGCTAAAACCTTACCCACCTAGGTCCAAAAAAGTCATAGGGAACCAGTTCCAAAACATAACACAACTACCCTAAAAATCCAAATCAAAACAGCCTACCAAAAAGCATAAAGCATAAAGCAATCTTTCTATTTCTAGCTAAACACTGAAAGACTATCTCCAAAAGTCTTTCCTTGTCTTCCCTACTATTAGGAATACTGCAGAAGAAGGTCAAGGAGCATTGATGAGCTTCGTCCACAAGTTTCAAGCCAACACCAAGCAACAAACACAACCTGGAGCATGTCACTATCAAATGTGTGCATTTTGTCTGTTTTTCTTTTGTATTGTCAGTCTGTATTTGTAGCCAGTATTTTGTTATCTTTTAGCAGTTAATCTTGGCCCTTAGATGATATTCTAGGGTTGTATTAGATCAAGCATTGAGGCCTATATAAGGACCTATGCTCTTTTGTACAAGGCAGTTAAATTTGAATGAAAAACCCTGAGAATTGTTCTCATTTCTAAAATCCTTTCAACTTGTGCTTTGTCTTAGTTGAAAGTCAGGCCAGATAACATCCTGTGCTAGGCTGTGGTTGTTGATCTAAGTCTGTGGCAAGTTGAATATCCCTGTGCTTAGACTGTGGGGTGTTTGCTTGTTGTTTGGCTCAAGTTTGCTTACATGTGCTTGGCTGTGGTAAGTAGTCTTAGTCAGTCTAGTTTGCTGTTTAATTCCCTGTGTTAAGTTGTGGGAGTTGAGTGGCACTCATATCCTGTGCTAGTTAAGAGTCAAAGGTCCAAATCCTTACACACCCCTACAATATCACTGCAGTAAAAATCGTCACAAATAGTTAATATATGTAATTTTCAAAATTTATTTTTGTTTAATTCACTTTACTGTGTATTTGCGTAAATAATTTTTGTACATAACTAATAGTTAGATTACGACATTAAATATTTTTTTTATAACTTTTAATTAAATACGTTAGGAATAGTTAATATATGTAAATCCCATAATTTTATTTTAAATTTGTGATCAGATGGTCGGTCAAGGAAAGGGGTTATTTACTAGTCGAGCTCATAACCGAGATGTCACCGCATCAGCACGTGGTCGGAAGACGATCCAAATTGAGAGTGAGGTAGCTCCATTAGCTGAAGAGGGTAGTACTCATTTATGGAATGATGATGACTTTGCGGAGCGGATCAAGTTGGTAATGCGGGTTCCGAACGAGATAGAGATGATGAGGTTGGGAAGAAAGCAGAGGTTGAGTAATTAGAGTCCCGTGGTTCTTGTGGCTCACGCTTGAAGGTAAGACGGATGGAGAAAGGTAGTTGGGGCCGGCCTTCGGAAATGTGTTCTAGTAGTGTAGTTGCCCCGAAGAAAAAGAAGTCGGACAAGGACACCTCTTGGATGATTACAGATCGTGTCCCTGGTGGGCCGGTGACTACTCATGTTATTCCTAGCTTTGGGGATCACATTGCCTACAAAGTGTGGGACACTCCTAATAAGAGTGTACGTGACGGGTTACTACCGATTCGGTAAGATGAAGTTGTTGAATGAAAGGGGGTGCCCTTTGGAAGTTATGGCGATTATCGGGACTAGTGGTTTTTCGCACCTTTGTGGGTGCATGGATGAGCACTTGAACATGCCCCTTATTTCTTCTCTTATTGAGAGGTGGGAACCGAACACCAACAGTGTTTACATGCCATTAGGAGAGATTACCAAACTTCTTCACGATATTGCACAGATCTTAGGTATCCGAGTGGATGGTAATATTTGTAAGGTGGAGAGCGATTAAGGTAATTTGGTTTATCCCATTATGTATGTTTGTGGCTACTTTGGGAGGTCATCGGTTGAGGAGTTGAGGTTGCCTTTAAGACCTGATAAGAAGGCCCTTATTTACAGGGGTGGAGGTATTTTGGTGGAAGCGACTACTGAGGTGGCGTTTGTCGGTGCACACACAGCATGCGCGGGGTTTTCTGGCCGTTTTGTTGGGGTCGACTCTTTTTGTCGACAAATCGTGGGATAGGATACGTCCATTGTTGTTTCCCTTGTTGGCCGATACCGATAGTATATCATCCCACGCTTGGGGGGCCGGTACACTGGCGTATATGTCTCGACAATTGGGGTTGTCTTCACGTAATGATATGGAAACTATTGTTGGTTGCCTTTCGTTGTTGCAAGCTTGGATCTTTGAGTATTTTCCTATATTTTGACCCGGACCACCCTCGGATATTGCGCGCAGTCAGCCTAGGGCTTCACTCTTGGTCACATGTTGGTCCTTATCCTCAGACTGAGAAGAAGTTGTTGGAGTATCGGAGTATTTTAGACAGTCTTACGGCTGCATTTGTTAGGTAGGAGTCGTTTGGTCCTAGAGGATTTCTATCCTCGTACCCTTTGCTCCGATTGTGTACGGTTTATGGACATCGTCGAACCGTACCAACCTGATCGTTGTTTACGACATCGTCCACCCTTCGTGCATGCTCAACCGCGGATGGGTCTCTACGAGTTGTCTTTCTTGGACATCCTTTAGGGTTCTCGATCACCGCTGGCTCATTCACACCCTCCTCATCGAGATGTAGCTGGGAGTAAATAGCGTCATACATGGACGACCTCATACTCGGATCACAAGCTCGAATTTTATCAAATAACTTTTCGAGTTGATCGTCGTCAGTGGAGGGCATTGCTTCATCACCATCATAATCCAACTTCCTCCAAAACTCGTGTAAGACATCAAGTTGGGGACTCGAGAACCACGACCTGATAGACGATCTAGTGTACAAGCACATAACAAACCATGTGTGTACTTGAGGACACACCCACAATCAACTATTAGGCGATGTTTAGTCATCTTGGCGCCTCTTTCAAATTCTTCTCGTAGAGCAATGATGGCTTTCTTGGAGAGTTTACAAGTAAATCTCGAGAATAACCGAGGATTTCATGTTAGCTGTTTTGATCTTGATAACTCTAACAAGTGACAGATCAACGTAAAACGACTCCAAATGCATTGTCATGTGTGATGTCAAGTGACTTCATCTCCACGACGACATATATATGCCAATGACATAACAAGCGGGAGGAATTCGGGAAAACAACGGGAATCGCATTCGTCAACCCTTCCTCATAATCGGTAACAATAACATTGGTTGAACGTCGTTATTGAGAAGAGCGAAAGACCATAACTATTCGTCTTGCATGTGGTGTGACCCCAACCATCTCAACAAGCGAAAGACCATAACTATTCGTCTTGCATGTGGAATCCATGATGACCACGTAATAGTATGAATGAAACATTTTGACGGCCTCCGGATGAGCCATGAACACGTGAGTCGACTAGAAGACTCATCGGAAACCCATTAGTACACTTATTTATGCTGAACGGCAAGTGCTAACATCAGTTAAGCCGGGTTTCTTCCTTCTCTATCCTCCGTCCTCACTTTCTGACCCCGGTTGTAGATTTGCCGCCTTGCGGATCGTGATTTTTCTGGATTGCGCTGGTGTAGTCCCGCGCTAATCATAGCCGGTGGTACATGAGCCTGAACTTGGGCATCAATATACGCCAACTCATCATCATCGAGCTTAGCGTAATATCTATCGTCGTCGCAATACTGCACGAAAGAATGATTATATACTCCGACTCGGCCCATGTAAAGTAATCATTGTGGAGGGTCGGCGCTAACTTCAACAATTTTCATTTTGAATTTGCAATCACACCATTGGAACGACGTGTTAGCCCTCATTAACGTATCCTCATCCCTATTTTTGGGACGTCTTCCACCCCTACGACATACAAAATAATCAACACGAAACTCCGTGTTGCAACCCAGTCTCTTGTTACTTTGTCTTTTAATGCCAAACCCAAGACCAAGTGCGGTTTGATATGCCCATCAAAACCTTCTTTACTTGAAGTGAATACTTGGTTTGTAGTGAAACGATCCGAGTAATCGACAGCATCGCTACCGAAATCCTACACGATTTCCAAAAACTATCGCATGAGATAACAAAAAAAAATATGAAATCGTCCAATACTAGGCTTGGATGTGTAATGTTCACACCTGGACCTAGGTCTGGACGTGAACAGTACACGCCCAAGTCTAGGTTTGGGCGTGTACTGTTCACGCCCACACCTAGATCCAGATTGTCCAAGCCTAGTATTGGACGTGTATTATTATCGTCAAGGTTAGTTTTTTTTTTTAAAAAAAACTCGTTAAAAAATAAGAAACCGTAGTTCAAAATGTAATCATACATCATGAAAATCGTCACTAGCTTCTTCGCTGCTGACGTGTCTACTTTTATCGTTATTACCGTCATTGGTTGACATGATTTTTAGAAAGATGGTGAAGAAACCGTCGTAAATTAGTTTGGCTTGAAAAACGTCTTTTTTGTGAAAAAGATCGTCTTGGTGAAAAAACTGTCTTTGGTGAAAAAAAGCTGTATTTTGGTGAAATAACGTCTTTTGGTGAAATCACAACTTATTTTGTTTTGTTTCAAAATTTTAGAAAGATGTTAAAAAGTCAAGGTGATAGTGAGTTAATGAGAGGGCAATGGTGGAAAGTCATTACAAATTGTCAACTTTATTTAGTAATGTGTCGACGTTCTTTAGAACGACCCTTAGTTTACTCGTGTGCCAAGGATCTTTGTTTATAAATTTTTATAATAGATTGGCTCGTATTATGAAATAAAAGGGCTTACGGCTTATGTAATTCCATATCTGCACACTCCATATTATTTTTCCTACCTTATATATTTAATGAAACTTCAATGATATATAGTCATCCCCAATATACTAAAAGATTAAGTCTCCTTGATAATTTTCCCTCCAAAATGTTGAATTTAATTAAGGCAACTATATTATTGATATTTGATAATAAATGCATGTCTTAGTCATCAATTAATTACAAATTAATGCAATAGTTAAATTTGTGAACATTATTTATAATAACGATGGGACAACACATCGATATTGGTTAATGTGTAATAAGAATTTTTGCAAATTAAACGTTATACACTATTATTATTGGTTTTGTGACAATTTTTAAATTAAAATATTTTGAGAAAAAGATGACATCATTTGTTTCATGTTGTAAAAAAATCTTTAAAAATACATCTTACAACATTATTCAACTCTCTTGATCAATTTTTAGTTTTGCAAATTGAGTTTTTTTTTCTCAAATCAAAATACATCGAGGTGAAATTTAAAAATTAATGTGTTAATTTAATCTATAAGTAATACATTAAAAAATTATAAGTCTGTATATACCACGCATTGGGAGCAATTTAAACTAGTTACTATTTGAATGTTAATAATATATGTTCAAAATTATATATATAACTATATGACACATTCGTTCCAATTATTTATTTGCTTCTAATTTATAATAATCCTCACATAGAATAATAATAAATAAATAAATAAAAGCGAATAAATGATTAGGACAAAGGGAGGTATATAATAGATTTGTCATATCTATACAAGTGGGGTGTTATTACTCATGTTTTACTTTCACACAGCTATAGGGCTCATCTATACAGTCTATACGGAGTATTTGTGTAAGTGCTTCACTTTTAGACCATGCTTGGAATGTTAAATCTTTAAATGTGAACCCGTGCAAAATGCGCGGGTTTAAAACTAGTTTAAACATTAAAGTAAAGGGTTGAATCTCACGATTGGACAAAGTAAAGGAGTTTGATTACCCATTTTGCGTTACTCCATTCTTGGATTTCTGTGGGGGATGTAGCGTGCAAACTTAAAGCTGCAAGAGTTGTGATGATAGTTGTTAAAAGTTGAAACAATATCGATGAAGTTGTACCCATATAAACAAAGCAATTGGCGATGTTATCATCTGCCGGTAATATACATTTTGACCAACAATATAAACACATAATCCGTACATGACTGTTAGTCAAGAGCACCACAAGGTATTACTCTCCTGAGTTAATAGACCAGCAAAGGCCGCCTACTTTCTAACTTGGCACAGAACATATGAAAGATACATACAGATTCGAGAAGTTCAATTGTAATACTGCTGTCAATTATTTTGAGATGAGAAGCATGTGCAACACAAATCCCTCATAATATTCCAGGTGCTTGAAACTTTCGTGAATGGAGCTGATGCCTGCAAAGAGAGATTTCCAAACACAAACAAATAAATTAGTCAATTGGAGTTAAAATGGGAACAGAAACTGAAAATCTCCGAGTACACTAAAATTCATCCTCCAATGTTATATACAAAATTATATTCCAACGTCAGGCACTCCATAATAAATGGTAGGGACCCCTCATGCGTAGTATTAAATCTCGGTTCTAGTCATGGTATCGGTTGTGGCGGCCTAATCTTGCTAAATGTAGCCAATGTCCCTCAAAATGCGTTAAAATGTTGTACTAACCTCCAAATCTATATAAATTAGTCGCGCACTGGTTAACTGGCCAATATTTAAAACCATGCCCTCATGTATGTCAAAACGGTAGAAATTTCCGAAATTGGCAAGTGCAAGACTCAGATACATGGGAGTTGGGCATGGAGGAAAATGTGCAAGGTCAAGGACCTTTTGGCTGATGGGTATGTAGGCGACTGGTGGACTGAAGTGAATCAGCAGTACACAATCAATAAGGGGTATGAATGGCTTAGTCCAGGAAGAGAGAAGGAAAGATGAGCCAAGTTTGTTTGTGTAAGGGAAGCAGTACCTAAACACATGTTCATTGGATGGCTAGTGATGCAGAAAAGACTTCTGACCAAGGACAGACTGCTAAGATTGGGAATTATCAACGATGATACTGGAATCCTTTGTGCTAGGGAGCAGGAAACTCACGACCATCTTTTCTTTTCATGCTGCTTTAGCCAAAGGTGTCTTCACTTACTAGCTGAAAGTGTGGGTTGCAGACTATCAGTTCAGAATGTACATAACTGGTGGAATAGAGGAAGAGTATGGCAGGCTTGTCCAGAGAATGATGTTGCTGCTCTCATCCTGGCATTGATATACGCTATATGGTGGAATAGAAACAATGGGAGGATAGCCGGGTTTATTCAAAGATCGGAAAAGGTGGTTGATGGCATTATGAAGGATTGAACTCTTAGACTGTAATGATTAATCTTGCTATAGTTTTTCTGTAATGAAAAATTTGTAATGGTGGCTATGTTAGCCTGTGACTGATACGATGTAAAATTTGGTTACTTATTAATATAAGCTTAACTTTTACCACAAAAAAAAAAGACTCAGATACATGCCCATGTAAGACAACTATAGCATCGTCTCAATATCATTTGGCATGGAGCAAACCATAGATCAATACATCATCTACAGTCTTTACAACACAGGCTCAGAATAAAGAGATTCTATTATGTTACCTAAATGAATATGAATACGCTACATCATATACGCGTTACCCTTTCAGTTGAATATGCACGAACTAATTTATGATTTGATGGGGGCTTGAATGAACCCGGTAACCACTGGGAGGAAGCACTGTGTATGTTCTCTTAAAGCATTCAAGCATATGCGAAAAATAAAGTCGAGACTCATGGATCTACATGCGCAAGAAGAATCCACCAAGTATGACTTACAAATTTAAATGATAGTAAATACTACGGTGGTTAAAACTAAATCCTAAAGGGTAGAAATCTTTGGATCGTCAGACCTAGCCAGTAAGGTGGATGGGTTACATACATTATGCCTGTCACTCTTCTTCCTTTACAACGGTCAAACTTAACTGGTGCCAATACCATCAAAAAATGTCTTTGTAGCTCCCATACACCCAAAACAAATGACAGTCAAACTGTCTTTTCGATTGACATGGTTCATTTTAAAGTTAAAGAATGGAGAAACCTCGGTCAAGAAGATGTCCTACATGGCTACAAATTACGAACTAGTTTTCTCATGAAAAACTTAAGTGGATATGGACATAAAATGATGACAGGTTTGAATCAATAAGTTGAGCTCCACAAATCAAAAAGAGATGCCACAAAATTAAATGCGGCATAAACAAGTGAAAATTGGGTGATAACGACCAAGTGTAGTATCATGTATTTTTTTCCCTGAAACCTGAAATCAGGCCCATTTTCAAGAGACAAGGTTTTTAAAAGTTTGATTGCAACACACGTGAATAGCAACTATTTAAATATCTTTAATCATAGTTTGAATCTACCTTATCACAGTTTAAATACAGATTTTTCAATAGCGTTCCCATTGGCAGTAAAACATTTACTGAGATCTAGAAGTATGTTTTTATTTGAAACAACATAAAAGAATTATCTCAATGAATAAAATAAGGTCGTACGATGAGGGTGAAAAGACTTGAAGAGGCACAAGCTAAGAAAATATGAGAGCATTAGGGTAGCTTTTGAATGTTTTATGAATAATGGAGTATTTGTTAGATGTATTAATACATTACGTGCCCGGCTTTCTTAAAATTTTACCAAAATAAAAAAGCCATACAAAATTACTTTGACAAATTTACCACACTAACAACTCCCTCTCTCCATGTATTTCATTATATCATTACTTTTTTTTTTTTTGAGTTAATATCATTATTTATTATTGGAACGTTTACATAATGCAAGCCATCTTGTACATCATTTTTCATTTCACAAGTATTTCACTCATCTACAACGATAATTAATGCCTCGCCGCTTCTCGCCAATGATGAACAAAACGATTACATTCAGTCATACTTTATCAAATTCAGCCGAGATTATGTTTACATGAGTCATGAAACTTGTGTCAAGAATTGGATCAACTAAAGAATTTGGTCATTATTTGTGAAAAATTACATTATAATAAGAAGTCTTTAACTCAATTAAAAAAAAGTAAATTAGAAATTACTTCCTTATAAGATTTATTTTTCTAAACTTACTCCCTTATATGTTATTTTGTTAAAACTACTCTCTTAAGATGCACTTTTATCAAAAATTGCATCTTAACTCACTTATTTCGTCTGTTTTGAACTCTCCATCCATTTGTCTACATAGTTATACCTTTGAAAGTATATAAATTGCCCAAGTCAGAAACTGAATAAGTTCAAAAATAGACAAAATAAGTGACTTAAATTTGTGTTTTAGAACAATTTTCGATAAAAGTGCATCTTAAGAGAGTAATTTTAGAAAAACAACTTATAAGGGAGTAAGTTTAGAGAAGTGAATCTTATAAGAGAGTAATTATTAATTTACTCTAATAAAAAAAGAAGTAAACTTTCTCCATCCAGAATCATAAATCATAGCGCGAACCGTGTGCTTTGACTGTTTGAGTGTAATACCAGATTGGCACTATTGGTATGTTTAAATTTATTTGAACCGAAGTATTGGTATGTTTAATTGAATCACCTTCATCAGTATAGTGATTCCTAATGTTTCTAATAAATTTTACTATGATACCATATTGAAAACTGATTTCCATAACATGTGATTCTTTCAAGAAAATCTTGAAAATACTTGCCCCTTTTTCAAAGTCAAAGGTGTTGTTAATGAAGATTTACTTTACTGGTTTACTTTGGCGATCATTGTTTGTCACTTGTTAGTATTATAAGGAGGGATGGACATGTATGAAATTCGGGAGATGCAAATACCCAAGGACCCAACACAGTTGCATTTACATAATATAAGGACTAAAGGAGATAGAATGAAATGATTGGAGCGGCATGGGGTTATAAGCAAGAAGCGTAAACTAAAAAAGTAGAGAAAATATGTGTACCTGGCTATATTTTGCAGTGCCTATACTTGAGCTAAGCATCACTCGAATTCAGTAAGCTCTTCAGATTCAGATAAGGGCAAAAGAGTGCAAACACCAAGCATGTGGCCATTAAGGCAAACATAATATTCAATGCAATCCTCGTAAGCTCCCAACCTGCAGCTGGCACTTTGTGGTATCATTTTGGCTGCCTGCATACTCCAGACTTTGGCCTTACAATACGGGCAAACTTTAGTGGGATGAAGTCGAGCAGCCCTTTTGATGAGCAGCTTGCGTACCTTTGAAATTGAAAAAGACTTGAAAATGCCACGAAAAAATCCAATGTCCCCGTCTTCCCCTTGATCAAGGTGTTCACAAGGATCAGAGACGTACAAAACATCGGAGCGGCACTGTGGCAAAAGAAAGCTCTTTCCAGAAGTTCTTGAGAAACGAGTTTTGTAGACAAAATGACCAGTTATACGAAGGTTGTTGAACAAGCCGCCCTCACTACAGCCTGAACAATAGATAAGCAATTTGCCAAGTGCCCTCCAACTCCCGTCCACACTATGACTACCAGATGATTGCAGGTCAACCATCATCTTTGGTGCTCTTGTTTTACAAAACTCTCTCCAGAGTACCCGCTTTGCAAGATCATCGAACCATTTGCACGCACATGAGAAAGCAGCAATTAACTTGGGATTCCAATTTAATTGTTCAAAAACAATGAAAATCACATCTTCAGTTAGATGTCCTTTGATACACGAACAGCTAGCTGAATGTATACAACGATACTGCTTCGTTACAATCATTCTTCAAAACCTACAACACAGGACATTACTTGCATTATTATTATTATTACGGGGACCACAAAACCATCATCATATTAATAGTCTTCTTCTAAATCCAAATTAGTCGCCTCCTGATTTCAACCTAAAACATGAACATCAACATGAAATGAAATCGGTTATTTGAAATTACTAACACGGAATCAACAATTGAAACGCACATTTACAAGTAAGGTAGCGGATCAAATAGTATGGAGATGACGGTGTAAGATCGGAGCACCTTTAATTGGATTTCAAATGTGTACAGGGGAGATGCAGTCTTTGATTAGGGTTTCAAATGGATATGAATGAATGAATGAGATAAATTTGATACGGATGCAATGGGCCGTGTTACTCTCTTAGGCTCTACTTTGTCTAAACTGAACTGAATTTAATGGAGCTGAACTGAACTGAATTGAACTGAACTGAACTGAACTTAACATAATGGAGCTGGACTGAACTGAACTGTACTTAATGGAGCTGAGCTGAAATGATTTGAACTGAAATAATAAAAAGATAACAATATTATTATTATTATTATTATTAATCTAATAATATTATATTAATATAATCTAAATAGTAATCAAATAAGATATAAAAAAATATTATAGTAATATAATAAAAAAACATAATATTAATATGAATGATAACATTATTAATTATAGTAATAAATATATAAAATTAAGTAACTAAAAAATATATGATAAGTATAATATAATAATATAATAATATAAACAATAATATAAAATATAATTTATAATAATCATAATTAATATTAAAATAATATAAATCATTAATAATAATATTATTATATTAATATTATTTAATAATAATCTAAATCAGATGTATAAAAAAAATAAAACAATAATCTAAGAATAAATATTATAATAATAAAATAATAATATAAATGATAACATTATTAATAACAATGTAATATAGTAATAAATACTCCCTCCAATTAATCATGTTGTTCCTTATTTCTATTTTGAGCTAAGTGTGATGTTCCCTCTTTTTTTATTTGTGAGTAGTTGCGTGGTCCAAATTTAATTGAATGTGGGGTAGTGTATTTTGTGTGGTCCAAATTGATTTCCTTAATCCTTGTGTCCAAAAGAAAAGGGAACAACATGGTTAATTGGAGGGAGTATATTAACAATAGTAACTAAAAAAAATATAAATAATAGAAATAGTAATAAAGTAAATATAATTCATAATAATAATAGGACTAATAATAATATATTAATACATTGTAATAATAATATTTATTATTATTAATAATAATATTAATAATAATAATAATAATAATAATAATAATAATAATAATAATAATAATAAATATGTTTCTAATAATATTCATAATAATGAATATATCAATAAAATATAAAATATAATTTTAATAAATATTAATAATACTAATATTTCCATTAATCGTGATAATATAAGAATAAATAAGTATATTAAACATACAAATAATAATATAAAGAATAATTATAACGGTGATATAATAGTAATAAATAATTTTTTTAAAAATATAAATATAATAATAAGAATATTAAATGAATTAACATAATAATAACAATGATGAGAATAATAATCGTAATAATGTTGAAATAAAAGTAATCTGAACTGAATTGAACTGAACTGAACTGAACTTAATAGACCTGAACTGAACTGAACTGAACTGAACTTAATAGAGCTGAACTGAACTGAACTGAACTTAATGAAGCTGAACTGAACTAATACGAACTGAAATTAAGTCCAAAAGAACAGGGCCTTAGACTCTTAAAATTTATGACATGCTTATTTGTTAGTTATAACTAATGTTATGGGTTTTCTACATGATAACCTTATATTTTTTTCAAATTCTACATGATAATCTCATTTTTACAGACACATACATGATAACCCTCTATTCTATTAATACCTATTAACATGACCCAGAATTTGTAGCTGACAGAAAAGTGACATGACTAATTGTTGAATTTTCCTACATGGGAACCCCGTGTTTTAAAGAAGTTCTATAATATAAACTTTTTTTTGTTTGAAAACATGCACGCTTAAAAACATACTCACTCAATTTATCATTATCCCCTCATTTTCACTAAAGTACAAAAAAAAGGCAAATTTTGTAAAAACAATTATGTATTTTGTTTTATGTTTGTTAATAAATATTTTAGTTAATTAAAAAAATCCCCGTGTTTTAAAAACGTTTTATAAGATAAACTTTTTTTTTGTTTGAAAACATGCCAGCTGAAAAACATACTCACTCAATTTATCATTATCCCCTCATTTTCAATAAAGTACAAAAAAATGCAAATTTTGTAAAAAAAAAAAATTATGTATTTTTTGTTTTATGTTTGTTAATAAATATTTTAGTTAATTAAAATTTTTTTTACTTGAATCAATTTATTTACGGTTTAATAAATTTGTACTGTTTGAAAAAAATTAAGGCAATGGCGTTCATCAGGTACCGGATGAAAATTTGGCTTGTAAGAACCCAAATACTCTTCACAAGAAAAATATGGGTCAATATATTGGTCCGTGGATAGATTGTAAATTCTACAAACCGCAGCTACATTAGAACATGGGGAATGATATATTTGAAACTTGTTACAAGTACAAGTTCTTTTTGACAAATTAACTGTTTGTCTATAACCACCCTTTCCAGCTTTCTTTTTACCTCTCTCAATTTTAACATGATAGACATCGGTCTCTGAATTATAGCACTAAAGTTTATGATGTGCTGCTTTTGCAAAATTGTTTTCAAGCTGGTTGGTGACTACGGGGGAAATTTAATACATCCATTAATGTAGACTTTGCAAATTATCTCTCTCTAGAATCTAGAGAGAGTTTAACTTCCCAAACGAGAGCGTGCATTTCTTTTCTATTCTTTTCTGCCTTTTCTGCCATATGCCTCTTTCTTCTCTTTTTTCTTGATTCTCTGCTAACTTCTTCCTTAACTTCATTGACTACTGACAACGTCAAATAATGTCGTGTCTAGTAGTAACTTTTAGAGTCTTTCGTTCTACTTTTTACGGGTCATTAGCTTTGTTTTACGTTAATTTTAGTTTTTGTAATAGTGTTAGTATTTAGTATAAGTCAAATTTAAGAGTCAAATCCCGAAAGTCAATAAAAGTCAAACCCGAAAACCCGAGACCCAAAAACCCGGAACTTGAAGTGGGCTAGCAAGGAATCATCAAGGTTTGAAGACCAAGCCAAATGGGTCAATGAAAGTCAAGGCGGGGTCAAATAATCATGGGGTCAACGAAAGTCAAGAAGGAAATCAAGGCAAAAATCTGGCAGTGCTGGACGCAGCCTGCGTCGTAGGACGCAGCCTGCGTCGTAGGACGCAGCCTGCGTCATCACGACGCAGCCTGCGTCGTAGGACGCAGCCTGCGTCATCTCTCAGCACGGGTTTTCTTCCTTTTCTCGTCTTGTCTTTTGGAAGCCCATCTTTCAAGGCCCCTAGGTTTGCGGACCAAGGGTATAAAAGAAGATTTCTGAAGAGAGGCAAGGGGATGAAGCATTCACCATACAACATCATATTTTCCTTAGCATTTCTCTCTTTTTGTTCTTCAAGTTTGGCTTTTGTAATAGGTTTTTCCTTAGAAATTGGTTGTATTATGAAGACTATGGGTAGCTAATCTCCTTTTGCTTAGTGTAATTTGAACAAGTTCTTCCCTTTTAGCATTGTAAGACTTTCTAATCCTTCCTTCTTTATTTAATTCCATCTTCCTTTGTTGATTTTCTTTGTTGAATGAATTGTTGTTAAGACCAACCATCTTAGTAATTATTTGTTTGATTAATTTGCATTGTCTTGATGAATTTGGTTGATTTGTCTTGATATTTGATGATGCAACTTGAAAGATTGTAACTTTGGTTTAAAAGTTAGAATCTTTTGAGCGAAATTTGGGTTTTCATGTATTTAGAACATGGTTTAATGTTTTAGTTCATGAATCTAGCATGCTTCTTTGGTTTTGTGCTTAAAGCTTGCATCTTTATTTATGCTTATGGTTTAATAAGTATGGGTTTAGTTGTATTGGGTCATTTATGGATGGTTTAATTCATGGTGGCTAATTCTTTGAAGTTTGCAATAGATAAATAGAGAAGGGAGGAAAGGAGGGATCTTTACTTTGTTAATTATGGGGGAACTTGGGATAATTGCACTAAGTTGTTTTTCTTTATTTGAATCTTCGATTATTTAGTTGTTATTGGTGATTCTAGGATTGATAATCTTTTCTCATGAAAAACTTTCTCCCTATTTGTTATCTACATGTTTACCATTGTGAATATCATAGTTTGTAAGTAATTCTAGTCTTTGTTTCAATTAGTGTTTAATGTGTGGTTAGATTTATTAATTTGTTTAATCGGTTTTTAGCAAGAGTCTAGATTAGATTATTAGCATTCACCGCCTTCTCTTGGGTTCGATCCTTGTCTTACCCTTACTACCCTTTACTTAGGATAGTTTGAGTCTAGATTTGGTTTTATAAATTATTATTTGGCATAGCTAGTTTCCGGAATTAACGACCCCGAAAATAAGCCCGTCAAATTTGGCGCCGTTGCCGGGGAAGGCAATTTAGCTAATTTATCAAATTGAAACTCTTGTTAGCGTCATAATTTGTTTAGATTGTTTTTCAAACATTTCTTTTTGTATTGTTTGTAGGTTACTTGGTGTTGAAGTTACTAATTGTGTTGTTGAAGTGTGTTAGAGTTTATGCCTAGGTCACAAGAAGGACTTGGTGACCAAGACATTGACCCGGCTTCTAGTAGCATTTCCAATTGGTTGTTTTCGAATCCCCTCTATAGGAGACCCTTTTGGAGGGAGCCTAGTGAAGAGGAGTTTGAGAACAATATTTTTCAAGAACCACAAGAACAAGTGTTTGTGTCACCACCTAGATCACCACCTAGGAGACCACCACCCTTGAACATCATCTACCCACCCGAAATGGAAGATAATAGAACTATTGGTGAGATCCGGGCAAGAAACTATGAAGAGCAACCGTTGTGTATCGCATACCCTCCCATGGGGGATGTAAATTTCGAGCTAAAGGGATTCTTTGTTCATAATTTGCCAAGATTTCATGGAATGGTGGGGAATGATCCCAATAGGCACTTGGCCGAATTTCACATGATATGCCAAGGGGCCATCCCTCAAGGAGTGACCGAAGACCAATTTAAGCTTAGGGCATTTCCATTCTCTCTACAAGATGCCGCTAAGGAATGGTTATTTTGTCTTCCGGCCCATTCCGTCAATACTTGGGTGGGTTTGAAGAAGAAATTTCTTGAGAAATATTACCCGGATTCAAGGCATAACCATTCAAAGAAGCTCATCACTACCATTGAGCAAGATATGGGGGAAACTCTCTATGACTATTGGGAGCGATTCAAAAGCCTCGTGGCAAGGTGCCCTTATCATGGGATGTCGGGGGATGATCTATTGACGGCCTTCAATGAAGGATTATGCCAAAATGACCAACGGATGATTATAGCCGCCACCGGAGGTGGTATTGATACACTTAATGTGGCCGAGGCCAACAACATTATTGAGAAGTTGGCTATGAATACAAGAAGCTACGGGAGGAAGAATGAAAGGGGAGGAAGCTCTAGAAATGTATCTTCCATGGAAGATTCTCATGCCTCTCAAAATCACAAACTCATGCAAGAGATGGGTGAACTCAAAAGCTTGGTATCCAACTTGGTTGTCAACAAAGGTAGTTCATTTTCTCAACACCCCGAACCGCTTGAATGTTCTTATTGTGGAGGTGACCATGCTACAAATACTTGTTACATCATGATTGAGCAAGGAGCCACCATGGAGAGTGTCAATGCCATGGGGTATGGGAATTACAATGCTAGAAACCCAAGTGGTGGAGGGATGTATAACCAAGTGGGAAATCGTGATCTTTTGGGGTGGGGAGGAGACAAGTCAAAGAGTTTTGAAAATGGTCAATTCAATCACTTGAGAGCCCAAAATCCAACCCAAAACCGAAACACAAATTTCAACCAAAACCCCCAAAGAAATTTCAACAACAACCCAAGACCCAACAACTCAAATTTTCCAAATAATTCTCAATCCCAAAGACAACCAAACCAAAACCCAAATCAAGGGAATTCTTCTTCTCAAGGGAACTTGAGTGACATCTTGCAAACACTTCTTGCCAATCAAGAGAAGGATAGGGAGGAAGCAAGGAGGGATAGAGAGGAAGCAAGGAAGGATAGGGAGGCTAACAACCTTAGGGTGAACAACTTGGAACCCCAACTATCCCAAATGGCCTCAAATTTGTCAAAATCCCAAGCCTCAAGCTCCACAAGATTCCCATCTCAAACCATTCCCCCACCAAGGGAAAATGCTAGTGCCATGACATTGAGGGGAGGCAAAGAGTTGGAAGTACACCCCCTTGGCAAAGGAAAGAAAAAGATGAAGAATATTGAGATGGAAACCATTGAGATTGAAGATCAAGGAGAATTGGTGGTTGGTCAAGAAGAGATATTGAGAAATGAAAAAGGGGCATCCAAAAGCATGGACCCAAAGGGAGAAAATTCAAGGAAGAGCACGGACACTATTGAAGATGATGAAGTGGAGGAGTACATACCGGAAGTCCCATTTCCTAGTGCTTTGATAAGCACAAGGAAATATGCCAAGGAGAATGACTTATATGAGACCTTCCGGAAATGTGAGGTTAACATTCCTCTCCTTAACTTGTTGAATAGTGTCCCTAGGTATGCAAAGTTTTTGAAAGAACTTTGCACACCTAGGAGAAATCCAAAAAAGGGAACCCATAAGGTTAGGGTGAGTGAACATGTGTCGGCCATTTTCAAACAAAATTTACCAAAGAAATGTGGAGACCCGGGCATGTTCACTATTCCTTGCACTATTGGGGGGAAGAGTTTTAAACGTGCCATGCTAGACTTAGGGGCTTCTATAAATGTCATGCCTCTATCTATTTATGAGACCCTAGGTTTAGGACATTTGTCTAAGACCGGGGTAGTCATTCAACTTGCCGATAGGTCTAGTGTTTACCCCAAGGGCATGGTAGAGGATGTACTAGTGGAAGTCGATAATCTTGTCTTTCCGGCGGATTTCTACGTCTTAGATATGGAATCTAGCTCTAGTGCCACCCCCCTCCTTCTTGGTAGGCCGTTTATGAAAACTTCAAATACCAAGATCGATGTTTCAAACTGGTGCTTGACTATGGAATTTGAAGGAAAAAGGTTAACTTACAATATATATGACTCCATGAGGCACCCGAGTGACCATCAATCTTGTTTCTTCTTGGATATCTTTGAGCCATTAGTGAACCAAATGTATAAACTTTGTGATAGAGACCCACTCGAGGTAGCTTTAACTAACCACATGGAAGAGGAAGGTTTGCGCTTGTTGTTGGCTTTTGATGTGCAGGAATGTCTTGAAGAATTGGAGAAGGAAGAGCCAATAGAAACATATGAGGAGATCAACGTCATAGAGATGCTGAAAACAGGGCAAGGCAGTGCTCGACGCAGCCAGCGTCACACGACGCAGCCTGCGTCGGACGACGCAGCCTGCGTCACTGGACGCAGCCTGCGTCCTGCACTGGCAAACCTATCCGAGTTGTTTGCTTTGAGTATTCCACTCCACAAGCCCCTCCCTTCCATTATCCAACCTCCTAAGGTCGAGTTGAAGACCCTCCCAAGCCATTTAAAGTACATCTTTCTAGGGGACAAGAACCCCCTACCACTTATCATTTCAAGCACACTCACCGAGGACCAAGAAGGCAAATTGGTATCACTACTTGAAAAGCATAAGGAAACATTTGGGTGGAGCATAGCGGACCTTAAAGGGATAAGCCCGGTGACTTGTATGCACAAGATACGGCTTGAAGTGGATGCCAAACCGGTCCGACAACCCCAAAGGAGGCTCAATCCACCCATGGCGGAGGTAGTGCAAGAAGAGGTAATTAAGCTATTGCAAATGGGTATCATTTTCCCTATTTCCGACTCTCGTTGGGTTAGCCAAACTCAAGTCGTACCCAAAAAGGGAGGAGTGACGGTAGTCAAGAATGCACAAGGAGACTTGGTCTCCACCCGGCCCCAAACCGGTTGGAGAGTGTGTATTGACTACCGCCGCTTGAATGCGGTAACATTGAAAGACCATTTCCCGCTACCATTTATTGATCAAATGTTAGAAAGATTAGCGGGGAAAGCTTTCTATTGTTTCCTTGACGGTTACTCGGGGTATTTTCAAATCCCAATTGCACCCGAGGACCAAGTCAAGACCACATTCACTTGCCCATTTGGTAAATTTGCTTATCGTCGTATGCCCTTTGGTTTGTGTAATGCGCCGGGGACTTTTCAACGGTGCATGTTGAGTATTTTCTCCGACTATGTAGAACGAATCATAGAAGTATTCATGGACGATTTCACCGTCCATGGGGACTCCTATGATGCATGTCTAAAACACCTTGCTCTTGTCTTAGAGCGATGCCAAGAGTCCCATCTCATGTTAAATTCCGAAAAATGTCATTTCATGGTGACTAGTGGCATCGTTTTGGGACATGTAGTGTCGGAAAGGGGGGTTGAGGTGGATAAGGCTAAGGTTGACATCATAAAAACTTTACCTTATCCCTCTAACACCCGAGACATTAGGTCTTTTCTAGGACATTCCGGTTTCTACCGGAGATTTATTAAGGATTTTTCCAAGATTGCTAACCCTTTATGCAAGCTTTTGCACAAGGAAGCGGAATTTGTTTTTGATGATAAATGTAGGAAAGCATTCAATGACTTGAAGGAGAGATTGGTCACCGCACCAATTATTCAAGCACCACGATGGGATCTTCCATTTGAAATCATGACCGCTGCAAGTGACTATGCATTGGGAGTGGTTTTGGGTCAAAAGAGTGACAAGGGACCCCATGTGATCCAATATGCTTCTACCCTCTTGAATGATGCTCAAAAGAACTACTCCACGACGGAGAAGGAATTCCTTGGTGTGATTTATGCTCTAGAAAAATTCCGATCTTATCTCTTGGGCACAAAGGTGATCATTTACACCGATCATGCCGCCATTAGATACCTTGTGGCAAAGAAGGATGCAAAGCCAAGGTTGTTGAGGTGGATCCTTCTCCTAAGTGAATTTGATGTGGAAATAAAAGACAAGAAAGGAGTGAAGAATGTGGTGGCAGATCATTTGAGCCGGCTAAACCATGAAGGAAGACCATCATGCCCTCTTGAGGAGGTTGAAGGAGGTCTCCCTCATGAGTCACTTTATGCTATACAAGTGGAAGAGCCATGGTATGCTACCATGGTCAACTATTTGGTGACAAAGCGGCTTCCAAGCCATTTCTCTTCTCATCAAAAGAGCAAGGTCAAGTCCGATGCCAAATACTATACTTGGGATGATCCTTACTTGTGGAAATTTTGCCCAGATCAACTTGTGAGAAGATGTGTGCCCGAGAGTGAAATTCCTTCCATCCTACATCATTGTCATGACTATGCTTGTGGAGGGCATTTTGGGCCACAAAGAACCGCTAGAAAAGTGCTTGAATGCGGTTTCTTTTGGCCAAGTCTTTTCAAAGATGCCCACAAATTTGTAAAAACTTGTGACCGATGTCAAAGGGGGGGGAATTTGACAAAGAGGAATGAGATGCCACAACAACCTCTTCTTTATTGTGAGATCTTTGATGTGTGGGGAATTGATTTTATGGGCCCTTTTCCAAATTCCGGTGGTTATCTATACATCCTCTTGGCGGTGGACTATGTATCAAAATGGGTCAAAGCCATTCCTACCCGCACCGATGATGCCAAGGTAGTAGCCATTTTCATTCAAGAGAACATATTCTCTCGATTTGGCTTTCCAAGGGCTATCATTAGTGATAGGGGGACCCATTTTTGCAACAAAGTGATTGGAGGCCTTCTCAAACGATATGGGGTGAATCATAAAATTTCCACGGCCTATCACCCACAAACAAACGGGCAAGCCGAACTCTCAAACCGTAAAATTAAAGGAATACTTGAAAAGACGGTGAATCCGGATAGAAAGGATTGGAGTAAGAGGCTAGTTGATGCATTGTGGGCATATAGGACCGCTTTCAAAACCCCCATTGGCATGTCCACATTCCGTCTCATCTATGGCAAGGCTTGCCACCTCCCCGTGGAGGTTGAGCACAAAGCCTATTGGGCTATCAAATCTTTCAATCAAAACCAAGATGAGAGCGGTATGCACCGGAAGCTTCAATTACAAGAACTTGAAGAAATTCGCCAAGATGCTGATGAAAACTCTTCCATCTACAAAGAGAAAACAAGAAGATGGCATGATGGGATGATAAACCGTAGAGTTTTCAAGGAAGGTGATAAAGTTCTTGTGTTCCAAAACCGGTTTAAGCTCTTTCCGGGCAAGTTGAGGTCAAGATGGCTTGGACCTTACACCGTCAAGAAAGTGTTTACCCATGGGGCAATTGAAGTGGAGGGGTCCGGGGATGGAAAGCTCCTCAAAGTGAATGGCCACCGTCTCAAGCACTACTTCCAAGGATGTACCCGAGAGGGGGAAGAGGAGGTCTTGCTTGAAGACCCGGTCTATAAAGGTTGAAAAGCTTGAAATAGCTAAGTCGAGCCATCGACTCTAAATAAACGGCAAAACATGTACATACTCTATCCTTGTGAATATTTCTTTGAAGTGTCTTTGTTAAATCTTAGCATTTAAGTTGTTTTAAGTTAGTTAGACATTGCATCAAACAATTTTTTTTGAAGTTACTAACGGTTTCGTGAAGTTTTGCGAGTTTTTGGCCGCCTCGGGATGCGTGCCACGGATAAAAAGTTTGGGAATCGATGGAATTTAGATATTGGAGGTTATTATGGACCATTGAAGTGAATTTGCAAGTATGGAGGTGTTTGGATCACTTAGCAAAAATTTTGCTAAGTGAAAAAGTAAGAACCATCCGGCAGTGAAGGACGCAGCCTGCGTCGTAGGACGCAGCCTGCGTCGTGACGACGCAGCCTGCGTCGAGCGCAGATTTCGTTTTATGCTTTAGCCTTTGCCCGTGTTCTTCATAAAACAAACACCCCAACACCCTTCTTTGTTTTTCACGACAAACTCAACCAAACAACCCCCAATCCCTCAAAAATCCATCTTTCTCACTCAAATCTTCCAAAACCTTCATCAAAATCAATCCCAATCTTCATCCTAATCACTATTCTACACTCAATAACCCCAAAAATCAGTCTCACTCACCCTAAAATCTCAGAAATCCGTCTTAAAAACCTAGATTTTTTACCCTCAAATTCGTCTTTTTCGGGTCTTTAGTTGGGTTTTTTAAGGCTAATTATCGGATTCCTACCTACTTCTAATCATCAAGGCACTTGAATCTTGTGGAAAAACAAAGGTATAACTTCATACTCGACTTTTTCATCAATTTTCAAGTTTTTGCTCGAATTAGGCTAGTTCTAGTCTTAGGTTGAGTTCCCCTTTCCCCTTGCTTGATTGTGTAGTTAGGATTGGATAAAGTTTTCTGAGTAAGGCAAAGAAATTCAACAAACACTAGCTTTTTGAGGTGTAGAAATTGTTGCACACCAAGTGTTTGTTGAAGTGCTTGAGGGAAAAACTTTTCGAGT
>JAIUZE010010292.1:0-20244 GCA_022085475.1 Heliosperma pusillum
TATACTTCAAGGTCTCGTTTTATTCTTCAGAGTCTGATTTTGATCCAGGATGTTGTTCATGTTAATGCTCTCTATTGAAATTTCTTGTTTGTTTTTTTTAATGAATGACTACTTTGGGAATTTTAATGTGCTTTACAATAATAACAATATGATCACAGTGTCTCAACGGCTCCGCGCATTACGAGATAAGGGGCTTCACAATATGACCACAGTGTCTCAAGATCGGGGCACCGTAGAATGTTTCATGCTTGACATGTACCTGCGTTTTGAAAGTTGTACAGTTTCAATTTTCCGAATCATAGGAGCTGAGTTCTCCAACTTAAAACAAGAAAAAACCGAAATTGAATCGAAATCCAACTCGAAAGCACAGTGAGAGTAAAAGAAATAGATATCTCTAGAATGGCAAGGGGTGTTGCCTTGCGTTTCTTATTGCACGTCAGTGCAGTTTCATTCAGCAATCTCGCGTTAAGAACAAAATCAGATATTTTGAGTCGAATCACTTGTAGTCTCTACAAAAAAAATTGTGAATTTACAAAACAACCTTACAAAAGAACTTAGAGCTAAATTTACATCCTTATAGACCGGTCAAATTTCGACCAACCCGTACAACTGAGCCGGACTGTTCAGGGCAATACCCGAATATTTCCATCGAGACCTGTTTCACCGAAATCAAAAATGACCTATTAATAAATCAAGATTTTTATTAAAATATATGAATATTTATATTTATATAAATATTTATAATTTAAATTTGTAAGAAATTTATTGTTTTTTAGTACATTAAAATGACATAATTAAAAATTCAAATTTTAATACGAGTAGTAAACAATGTTAAATATAAGGACTATATTTACAGTTGCCAAAAAAAATACACTTTGAAAATACAATTTCATCTTATAAAATCTATACTAATGTTCGTAAATTTTCAATTATGGATTTTAGTGGGCGATTGCTTGGGATCATCAGTTGGCCCGATGAAATTGGAGATTGGTAACTGAGTTGTCTTTTGCTTGGTCGCGGGCTGACAAGAACGCAAAAAGGCTACACATACACAATGTGTATGAATTTTTCATACACAACCAACCATATTATGACATGTGGATTTATTATTTTTCTATCAATTATTTTGATTAAGGGTAAATTAGTCAGTTGACTAAGGATGCTTATTAGTTTCCTTAATTCAAGTAAGGAAGTTATGATTATTTTATTTTATTTAGTCGTTCACTCATTCATATAATTTGATTTTTTTTATCGTTTTCAATTTTATTTATATACTTTGATTTTTTTTTCAATTTAACTTATATACTTTGGTTATTTTTTTGGTTTTCAGTTTCATTTATATATATACCTCGATTTCTACCATATAGTTTATTTTTCGTTTTTAGTTAATTTTTTTTATATAATTTGATTATTTCTGTACCATTGTATCGTATGATTATTTTACTTTTAATTAATTGTGTGTATAGTTTTAGTCATTTTTTAGTTTTCTATTAAAATATTTTTTTTCGTATAACATTGATCTTTTAGGTTATATTAAAAAAATTGATTATAAAATAAAAACTCAAAATTAAATACTCTGTATAAGATAAAAATATATCTTATTCAATATACTTCAATTATGAAATATAATATATTTTTTGAATATGCTTGGCATATAAGCAATAACAAAATAATAAAACTTCATATTTTAGTTTCGGGAATCATGAATATATTACCTTAATATAATTACAATCTTAAAATCGGAATATTAACAAGTATATTGACATGATTTGTTTCCTTTTTGAAAATCTCAATTGATTAAAAATATAAATTAGAATCTGTAGAAGTCCTAGATTTAAGCTAACTTCTTAAACTAAATAGTTACATTAAGGAAATTAATAATCACTAACAATATAATTACTAGATTAACCTTAGTTAAATAAATTAAATGAAAAATTAAAATTCCACATGTCATTATACGATTGGGTGTGTATGGAAAATGTCATACACATCGTGTAAGTGTATCATCTTCCGACAAGAACGTGTTGAATAGACTCGGCCAAGGCATGCCTGAATCTCAAGTGGCTATTTATTAGCAGTAAGTCTTGATTAAGACGGATATATCCGTTTAAATTTTTAAACGGTTAAATACTAACAAGTGGCAATAATAAAGACAAAGCATTTGTTATTTCAATGCAATTAGTGAGGTTATTTAGTATGTATTTGACCCGTTTTAAGCTTAAATGGATAGTGTCCGTCTTATATGAGAATTTGTGATTTATTAGACCATCAATCTATATATGCTTCTAATTACTAGAGGTGGCAATCGGGTCAATCGGGTCAGGTTTGGGTCGGGTCAAATCAGGTCGGGTCATATCGAGTTCGGGTCGTATCGGGTTAGTCTACCCTTTCGGGTCGAGTCGGGTTCGGGTCGAGTCGTTATCGGGTCGGGTCATTTCGGATCAAATGATACGTCGGGTTTGGGTCAAGTCGTTATCGGGTCCGGTTATTTTATCGCAATGATTCAATATTTTACCATTAAATTTAATTTAAAATTTTTATTTGGTTTGTTACTTCATTATTAAGTCAAACTTATCAATTTAAACAATAAATCACGTTCATTTTGATCATTATTAAGCTTAATAATTGTCAAGTCATCAATTTATCGGGCCAATGTCGGGTCGGGTCTGGATCGGGTTCAGGTCACTGATTTTCGGATTGTTTCGAGTTACGGGTCGTCATCGGATCGGATCGGCTTTGCTGGGTTGCAGTATTTTCGTGTTTGGTCGATTTTGCTCGAGTTTCGGGTCGGGTTAGACTTGTCAGCTCTACTAATTACTACACAACAAGCCTCAACAAAGCTAATAGGTGATGTGCTAATTTCCTAGTTAATAACTAGTATAGAAATCGCGCGAATGCGCGGTTTTTTAAATAGTGATATTAAAGAATTTAATAATTATATACATGGTATAGAAGTATTTAATTCCTTTGAGATGTAATTATAAAATTTAGTAATAACAATGTGTTGCATTAAGATATAAAAAAAGAGAAGGCTCAAATCTTTTACTCTGTCATATAAGATTGTCGCTTTTACTGAAACTATTTATTTGTTACCTATTTTTTTTAATATGTTATTAAATCATTATATAAACTAAAGAGGTAACATAAACGTTAAGTAATGACCTTAATAATACACCAGATAAGATATGTGTTATAATAAATATACTTATGTATATGTTACATTAAAAAATTAACCAAAATTAAATGTTTATATAGCATGGAGAAGAAACAAATAATAAGCTAAAGTGTAAGAAAATATATATTATATGTAAAATTTTCGTTATAGATTAAAAAATAATCTATGAATACTCTCAACTTGTAGTATTTTTGTATAATAAGACAGAATTTTAGAATTAATTAGAAAATGTTTCTTAGAAAAGTATTCATGATCATCACGTTTATTTTTAAAATAAAAGTACTAAAATATTTCAATTACATCAAAAATGGGATTTCAATCCTAAAAGATTGAGCCCATTACTAACTAACATATTATAAGTTTTAAGTATAAAGCCTAACCCAACTATAAATTTTATGTTTTAAGCGGGAAAATTAGAACTTGACTTAATCTTTTAATAGTAGGGGATGCTTCCCTGGTCTGTTAAACAACAGTAAGATAATAGAATTTTTATTTATCTTTGATCCAACATGCCAAGTACCTAACCTGTCTGAGCCAGGTTTTGACTTGAAAATAATCATTACGATATAAACAATGATTATACGTATGCAAGACTCTTCAGCACTCATGGTAATGGGTAGGGTTGGTCAAAAGACGGGTCCGCCCGACCCGGCCCGACCCGTACAAGGGGTCATAATTTACTCGGACCACCTAGGCCGCCCCCAGCCCGACTCTACCCGCCCGCCCAAACCTGGAGCATGGTCTGGGTCCCCTACACCCAGCCCACCATAGGCCCTCCTAATTAAAGCCCGTCTCTCAACTGTTCATTTCTCGGCCTGGCCCGTCCCTGCTTAAGGCTGGTTCCGGGCCCCTCACCCCTAGCCCGACCCACCTCCATACCAGCCCGACCCGGTCGGTTGACCAGCCCTAGTAGTAGATGTACTTCACTATCCTTTGGTGCCATATAAATCTTTAAAGTTATAAAATGTTTTTTTGTCAAACCCACCTTTACAAAACGCGAAATTCGAAACACCACCTTTAAAAAAAGTTTGTGAAACACAATTTTTAATAATTTTTTTTGTCAAACACGATATTTTGGGCAAATGACTCATAATTTTGGCCAGAACTTGACCACTTGCAATGTGGTGACTTCAGTTGATGTTTGAGATAGCAAACGAAGTCGATTTGAGGTGTTCTTGGACTTGTTGGAAAGTTGGGAGTACATGATTTACACGGGTTGTCAAAATGGTGGTAAAAGGTGGCTTTATGTTTGATAGATTGGTGTTTAGAGTAAGGTTGGTCAGAAATGCTGGTTGTAAGTCTGAATTTGTAAAGTACACAACTAAGACATACTACCTCTTATGCATAATCTATGAACTGTAACAATGTCATTGCCTGATCATTGTCCAATCAACTATTAAATTGACGAAATAAAAAATAAGTCGAAATAAATAAATAAATAAATACTTCTTACGAAAACATTAAATATTACAATTTAAATAATAATCCCAGAGGCAAGAGCTTATTTCGCAAAAAACCCTAGATTGCCTTTCATCCCTCTTTCAGTACGTACATCGTCAATCAATTTCAGAAAAATGAGTTGCAGCAAAATGAAGTTTTCGAACATATCATTAAATGATTACATACCCCCCGAAGTGTTTTCTTTTGTTCTCGCAAGCCTGCCGGTTAAAACCGTATTAAAATTCAGGTGCGTATGTAAATCTTGGTGCTCCATTATCGATCACCCTCATTTTGTCTACTTGCATTTTAAACTTTGCAACAATAACCATTCGAACCCGGGTAAATTATTATCGCTCGAAAGATTAGGTCTTAATCGAAACGGAGAATCCTTGTTGACACTTCGTGACGCTCACAATCCTGAAAACATTGACCTAATTTTTGAGAATTCTGAAAAGAACGATATTTATGGAGCATGTCATTCTTTGCTTTTATTAAGCCGCACTCGAAACTGCATGTATAAAGTGATGAAATTATGTAATCCAAGTATTAGAAAATCATTGCTACTTCCTCCTTGTCCCTTCTTCTATCTGAAGGGTACGTGCCTTATTTTGTACTTGGATTTGCGCTTCATAGTCAGGATTATAAAATCATTGCAATCGCGTTTAAATGCATTATGGGTGTCGAGGTTCCAGAGATGCGTGTTGCAGTTTATACACTTAGGGATCAAAAATGGGCTGTCAGGGATAATGTGCTCAATATCGACTATTTGTCGTTTAAGAATTTGTTTAGGCCGTATTATTTCTGTGAGGGGGAAGCTCACTGGCTTGGAAATGCTCCAGATGGGAATACGAGGAATAAATTTGATAGTCCGACTCATCTTGTTTCCCTTGATTTTGATTCGGAAAATTTCACGTTTTTGGAACTGCCGGCTTCATTGGATGATATAGATACTACTTCAGGGTCTTTGTTCCTTCTTGGTAAGTCACTAGCCTTTTTCTGCATCACTCCGGTTAGATTGAAAATATGGGTGTTGAAACAGGAGAGTGGAAAGAAAGAGTGGACTCTACGGTTTTCAGATCGTTCTAGCAGCGTTGGTTTTGATTTGTTCGACTGTATGGGATCAACGCCACAAAGGGTTATTTATTGTGACGGGGATGGTGGCTTTCTCGTTTATTTGAATAAGTTCTATAATATTGCTACTTGCCAAGTACGGCAGATTGGGAAATCTATGAGCTTTGATGTAGATCTGGCACCGTATTATGAGAGCTTGGTGCTGCGCAACGAAACCAATCAAAGCAATTGTGAACTAACTGATATGGATGATTCTGGGAAGACCCTCAGCTCTTTTGCTGTCTCTGATGACATGCCTTTGCTTAACTGATCCGTGAATCTTTTACCGGCGTGAAAATTAGGACTCTAAAGTATGGTGACGGATTTTGATTGCAGTTTGCAGCACTCCCTACTGTTTGCTGTTCATTGAGCCGCTACTCGTTATTCATTTTGCTGTTTCATTAGCTAGAAGTATACACTATCTATTCCGAACCTATTGTTCATGTTTAGTTTTAATGTCCATTTTGTAGTTGCTGTTATGGTTGGTTATTGATATTGCTGTATTTCGAGTTACCTCGGGCCTACTTCTGTTGAACTGAGGTGTAATCTTTAATTACTACTCGGTAGATAATCAGGATATTAACCTCGGAATATGACGATGGATGCATACATTAACAGTTTGACAGGGATAACAATAGGATAGAATAAAAAATGCGCATATGAATCCGATTCCCTAGCAGCGAGCAATTAGCACACACCTTCGCACCTCTTCTACAGAAATTGGTTGATCTTTAACCTCTCCCAGATCCTGCAATTTCAGCTTCGACAGCAGCGGCTACTTAAGCTGAAACTCCTCTCATTTGTTCTTCAAACTAGGAGTATTTGTGACTGATTTTTGAGTTCTTTTCTTTAGGTGCATTGGATTAGTTAGAAATTTTCAAAACTCTATTATGCAAGGCTTTTACTTTTCGATAATAGATATTGAAAACAATATTCTGAGTATATGGCCAGTTAGAAAAATGTTATCTGAGATTGTTACTGCATCAATGTTTTGTTCTGCAAAATATACATAAAGGTTGAGTTCTTATTACGGAGTATTTATCAAGTGAAAAAGCACATAGAATTTGCTAGGAGGGACTTGGTTACTTTATAAAGTTTTGATAATTGTCAACTCAAAAAAATACTCCGTATTTGATTACTTTACAAAGTTTCAATAATTGTCACGGAACACCTAAATTTCAGTCCATTCGGTCCGGATCGAAAACAGGAACATCAAAAGACGAGGACTGAAGAAATGGCTGAATGGATCTTGTCTGGGATAGGTCCAGAACAAATGGTCCGATTCGGGTCTAAACTTGCTCAGTTCTAATTTTCTTAGAGCAGATCCTTTATCTCATTTTCGTGTTACCCTTGTTCAAGAAGAAAAGCCGTTTTACAAGCTGACAAGAAGAAACGTCCTCTTCTAACTTTTCTCAATTCCAGTTAGCAAAGTCTCAACGATCAAGTTCAAATTTGAAGTGGTAAGGATTTAGTTGTATAGTAAGTAGAGAGGCAGCAAGGACCGCCCCAAGGTAAAGGTCGCGAGTGAGTTGTGCTTTTCCCACTTCGAAGAAAAAATCGGTTCTTTCCAGCAACGTCTCAACTACTTTATGCAGATTCATACACTCTACCGAAATAGAAAAGAAAAAATAGGGATAACATGATTGAAGTTGCCCCGAAAAAAAAATGAAGAACCCTAGATTTGAGAAGTATCAATTGACTTGTTGAATTAAATTGGGGACTGGTGAATTTTCTTTGTAGAGTATTTTAGATGAGCGTGTAATAATAAGAATAGTTTGGTCATTATTTATAAAAGAGAATCGATATAACGTAAACAAGACGATAAATTAGAAAAACCGTCAATAAAATGTAAATAAGTGTGGATGATGAGGATTACCCTCAAAAATAGGTGTTATTAGTAAAAAAAATGGACTTAATACGACTTAATAGGATTAAAACACACACACACAAAAAAAACCGTTTTATAAATAATCACTAGTTTTATGCCCGTGCAAAAATGCACGGATTGTATTTTCATAATTGATATTATAAAGTTTAAAAGTAAGGTGTACTCTAAAATCTAAATTTTTTAATTGGGCAAAATGTAGTAATACACTTTTATCTTCGTCCCAGTTATTTGTTTAACTTTGTTTAAAATAACTCGGTATTATCTTAAAGTGAAACATGAATATTGTTTGATATTTATAATGTCGTTACCAAATAATGGATGTGTTATTTGAATGCTATCATTTGCAAAATTAGGACCTTAGTCACACAGTCAACGTCACATCGATCATATTGAGAAAATTTGGTAAACTTTATAATGATCATGAATGTACTAAATAAATAATTAATATATATATCCTTCATTTTTTTATCTTCTCACTTCAAAAAAAAATACTTCTCATATTATATAGAGAAATTGAAAGATAATTAAAAAAAATGGATGAAGTATATTATTATCTTGAATTCTAAAAGATAAATTTTGTAAAAAAAAATATATATATAAAAACTAAGGGTATGCTACTTTTATGGAAAAAAAAAACGAATATTTACCTTATACATTGTAATGCTTAAATTTATTTTAACTGTTATATTTTTATTATTTCATATACTAAAAATTTTAGGATTATATATTTTCATCCAAGTCAATAATTTATGTTTACTTTATTTTCTCTCATGATAAAATAAACCTAAACTGTAGCCAAATGCGTATTTTTTTAGAGTTTGATGTCATACATAAGTTGATTTAAGTATGAGTATAAATAGTGCATTGATTAATTATTAGATTCGAAGGTCGTATCCCGCGTTATTTTTTGCAAAATGTGACCACTTTTTAGTCAATACTAATCATTTTTGGATAAATAGTGATCACTTTAAAAAAAAAAATAGATCATTTTCTAGCCATATAAAGTGATTACTAATTAAAAAAAAAGTTGTCACTTTTTCTATTGATTGTACGTGACACACACCGACCGTAATTTTGGGTAAAGATTGGGATGACTACAACACAAATTGAAATACTCAGCTCATTACCCAAACATCCCAGTATACATTGTCTCGTTTTAGAGCTAATAAGTCCACAAAGCTTAACTCTCATTACCAAACCCTTTGTATTTCTCTCGTCTCTAGCCGCCTCCTTTAATTTTACTAATATATCAAATATGTTTACAGTTCACCTCCTCCATACCTCAATCATAATTGCTTGTTTAGTTGTTTGATTTAATCAATTCATTCATATCTCCACGATTGTACAACTGACATCCCGTTAAAGCTCGTTGGTTGTACTTTTCAGCAAGACCCAACAATGGTTGGTGCAATCCTGCTCGACCCGGCGTCAAATTAGTCATGTTTCTTGTAATTGCATGAGGATTCTTGTAATATTTGGTCTAAATGTTTTTTTTCCCTTTAATTTTTTTTTAAAAAAATAAAATCTACAAATGGTGACTTTTTTTTCATTTTCTATATTTTTTTATTAAACTGGTAAAAGTATCCTACATTCACAAAACTGATTTTACACCTTTTCCATAATACATCGGAGTAGTATACTAATTTTCATATATTTTATTGATCACTATTTGATAATCATGGATAAATTATAATCGATTGTTAATAATTTATATTTAGAAGGAACTTTTGAATTATTAATTCTATTTAATGTGTTTGAAACTGTTATTTACCACATCAAATTTAATTTTAGAAAAAAGTTTTGTTTCTCTCAATTTTTTTATCACAAATTTATACTCTTAGGTAATGTCATATTATAGATAATTGGTGTGGAGAGGAGAGAGAATAATTAATTGTTATGTAAACTGCCGTGGGTCCCACTTGCCATAAAAAAGGAGGAAAAAGTGAGTTTTTTTCCAGCCAATAGGAATGCTGGAAAAAACTCAGCTTTTATATATAGGGTGAATATTAAACCGTCTCTAAATAATCATATTAAACCGTCTCATAACATAAAACTCGCTAGTCTAGCTAGTCGTATGCATAAAGTGCTGTTATACAATCGTTTGTGATAATCAAAATACGAAATTCATAAAAGAGCATCGTTTTCTAAACACGTAACTTCACCCAATTACTAAAAAACCTAGGGTTTCATCTGAAAAAACCTCTATTTGCTCGAAAATGAATCGCAGGAAGATGAAGATGAAGATGTGTAATGCAACTTCAAATAACTACATACCACCAGAAATATTGACCCAAATTCTCGCAAATTTGCCCGTTAAAAGCGTGTTGAGATTCAGGTGCGTATGCAAATCTTGGTGCTCTATCATCGATAACCCTAATTTTGTTTCAATGCATCGTGAATTTTGCAACAAAAACTCAAACTCGATTAAGTTATTAGCTCTCGAGTGTTTGGGACCAGGTGGAAACTGTGGATACTTGTTGACACTTCGTAAGACCGATACACTTCGAAAAATTGGTTACATCTACAAAAGCAATGAAAGCTACTATCTTCATGGAATTTGTGATTCTCTGCTTTTGGTTTGCCACTCTGAAGGTTTCACCTATGGTAGGTTGATATTATGTAACCCGAGTAATAGAAAATCATTGTCACTCTCCAAGTGCCCTCTTCTTACGTATTTGAGTTACCATTATTATACCTTTGTGCTTGGATTTGCGGCTAATAGTAGAGATTATAAAGTCATTGCAATCGCATTTGAAAGATACACGGGTGTAGGGATTGAAAAGATGGATGTTATGGTTTACACACTCAGTGATCAGCGATGGGCGGCTAGGGATAATGGTCTCAACATTAACTGTTTGTCTTCTAAGCATTTGTTTGGGCCTTATTATTTCTGTGAGGGGGCAGCTCACTGGCTCGGAAAGGATCCATATTGGGATCCTAGTAATCAAGGTTGTAAACCGACTCATCTTGTTTCCCTTGATTTTGATACGGAAAGTTTCACCTTTTTGGAACTGCCAGTTGCGTTGGATGAAGTAGATACTATTTCAAGGTCTTTGTTTCTTCTTGGGGAGTCGCTAGCGACTTTCTGCATTTCTCCCGTTAGTTTCAAAATATGGGTGTTGAAACAGCAGAGCGGAAAGAGAGAGTGGACTCTATGGTTTTCAGGTCCTTCAAGTAAAGATGGTTTTAACTTGTTCTATTTTATGGGATCGAAAACAAAAAGGGTATTATATTGTGAGAGTGATGGTGGCCGTCTTGTTTATCAGAAGAACTCCTATAATATTACTACTTGCCAAGTGAAGTTACTTGGAAAATCTATGAGCCGTCATGTAGAACTGTTTAAGTATTCCGAGAGCTTGATGTTGTGCAATGGTTCTAAAATGGAGGAGATAGTATAAATTATAGATCCTAGCTTTTTAAAGGTAAAGTAACTCGTATGAGATGATCGTAGGAAGATCCCCTGCTTTGCTGTTTTGTTGCTGTTGATGGTAATTGTCTTGAGTTTGTAATACATCATATGTTGGCTGATCGTAGTTATTTACCAAATTGCCGCAAGGATTACAAAACCATTGCGATCAATCGACATAGATGAACTTGGACTTAGGAGCCTGTTAGAAATATGTGTGTTGCTGCTTCTACGCTTAATGATAAACAATGGAGGCTGAGAAATGATGGCTACTTGAGTGTAAACATTACAATTTACAAGAACAAGGTTTCTGTTTTGTCTTAGTGACAGTTGCGATTTTCGCTGTTTCTGCTCTAATTTCCAGCATATGGTTTCTGTTGATTGATTGATTTTTTGTTTTGTTTTCCGTGGTACGAGAGTAGGCACACTCCTATCGTACATAGGTCCTCTGTCTTTACAGTTGGGTTACGACTTCTTCTGTGTTTTCGCCGTGCATGTCCACTTTTCCAATATCGGTATTTAAATTCTTTGGCCGGTGTCGGCTTCTTCTTGTGAGCTGTGAGTTGTGACCGTCTTTGTTTGTTTAGATTTTACTATTTTCATGCCTTTGGCCTACCAATTAATATTCAGTCTCCAACATTTCCCTGCTGTACAGAGTTATGAACAACGGTTAACAAAAAAGATGGGGGTGCGTCAGAACTCGGAATGTTTCATGCTTTACATAGACCTGTACTCTGTAGTGACAAAGAAAGAAATCATAATCAGAATGTTGTATTTTCGGGGCTATAAAAGGTTCCGATATTTCCAAATGTCAGGACTTCACTAGAAATCGAAATCCAACTCGAAAGCGTGATGAGAGGATAAGAAAGAGATATATCTACAATGGCAAGGGGCTTGCCTTTCACTTCTTATTGCAAATTTGTACAGCTTCAAATCATTCGGCAATCTCACTTGAAAAACAGAAATTAATATTTTGCAAATATATAAAACTACCTTACAAAAGCATTTGGGTGTTATTATGAACGTCTCCTTGTCCTTTGCGCGGTGCTATGCGTGTATTTGAATTTGCCCCTCGCAGTAAGGAATTAAAAACCGTTGCATTATCGAATGGACAATGTCAGGGTATAGAGCCTTCAGAGATGACGTAAACAACTAAAACAAGTTACATTACTACTGGGTTTGCTAATGTTTTGTTGCAGGAGTTGATGCACCATATGGAATCTACATGGCTAAACAAAGAGGAGCAAAGATAGTCGAGTGTGTATCAGCTGTAGAAGCATAAAGCCTCCGCTCTCACTTCCCGGATTCTGGTCTCGATTATGCACCTAATATACCAAGAGCCTGTATATGTTCTAATGTAGAATAAATCAAACAAACCATGTGCCACCAGCACTAGGTCAAAATATCCCGCATTCAAGCTAGTAGGCTAAACCAACTGGAACTTATCCTACCGTTAGACGAACTTTTTTCTTAAGTAGGCTTTTACCCATACTTATTTACAAAAGTAGGGTTCTTTCATACTTATTTAAAAAAATGGGTCCACGTCAGCCAAAAGTTTTTTTTTGATGTAGGTTCACTCAGTCGCTGAACCATTCAGCGACTGAGTTCTTTGGTGAATTTTTTTTTTGACCTCAAACATCACAAATTTGGGTCTAAACTACCCAGTTGCCTTCCAATAGTCAGTCGCTGAACCATTCAGCGACTGACTTCTTTGATGAATTTGTTTTTAACATCCAATATCAGAAGGTCTGCCATTATGCTCAAGTTCTCAGTCGCTGAATGGTTCAGCGACTGAGTTCTTGACTGATGCTATCAAAACACGCGAAACACCCTTCCCCCATTCATTTATTCTAAATCCAAAAAATTCATCAAAGAAGTCAGTCGCTGAATGGTTCAGCGACTGACTATTGGAAGGCAACTGGGTAGTTTAGACCCAAATTTCTGATGTTTGAGGTCAAAAAAAAAATTCACCAAAGAACTCAGTCGCTGAATGGTTCAGCGACTGAGTGAACAGACATCAAAAAAAAAATTTTTTGCTGACGTGGACCCATTTTTTGTAAATAAGTATGAAAGAACCCTACTTTTGTAAATAAGTATGGGTCAAAGCCTACTTAAGAAAAAAGTTCCCGTTAGACCTTGTTCTTTTGGACTTAATTTCAGCTCTTATAAGTTCACTCCAGTTAAGTTCAGATGAGTTCAGGTCTATTAAGGGAATTTATATTGACATTACTTTCCGTACGACTGCATGTTAAGCTTAGGGTATTAAGCTTAGGAATACCCTGTGGCAAGAGCAAGTTACCTGTGAATTTAGGATGAACCATGATCTGAGCTACTTTTGGGGGACAAGCAACCTTATATATCCACTAAACCAGGGGTTTGAAGAGTTGGTTCAAACCATAACTTTCGTACCAACCTACGTAATCCTTACACCTTTGAAACCAACTCTCTGAACCCATGGTGTGGTGGATATAAGTGTCCTCCCCCGAAATGAGTCCTAAAACACGGTTAGCATGAATATCATCTCACTTAAAAATATCAGTAGTATTGACTATTTGGACATACTTTACAATGGCTTTGCCTATGCTAAGAAAAATTTAGCATCAACAGGATGATAAACACAGCCAATGCCACCTACAGGAAAGTCTTTGTCTTCGTGAAAGCAAAATCGACAACACTTATATGCACATGTATCTGCAATTAATAACAATCAAATCAGATCCTCTGCAAGTTTTTAGGGGAATCTAAAAATCGCTTCATTTCACAACACCATTCAACATCGTACAAGAACAAGCGATGAGAACTCAGCACCTACAAAAAGTCAGAAACATACCAGCAGAGAGGTCGATATCCATTTTAGTGAGAAACTTTACTTCCTTGTTTGGCACATTCACCTCAGCGAAATAGATAGCTGTTGAAGAATCCCCTGCATCCTTGTGCTTAGCTTTAAAGTTCATATGTACCCAACAACCCCAAACCAGGATGGTCTTCACAGCCATGGGTTCCACGAGTTCATAATCAGCCATCTAAGGATTTTCAAAAAAAAGTAAGGTTCACGATCCCTGTTGTGGGTATCTTGAACTATTTTACCATGTCTTTAATATTAAGATTATAATGGAGCCACAGATTCACTATAGTTTGATTTTGGCATATGTTGAATAAATAAAGGGATGTGCTTTTTCACACACGGATTTTAATATTTCACATAAACGCTTTACCGTACTACCCTTGTCATATTTCATCCTTCCTCCACTTAGTTTGTTTACTCCCATTCATTATCTCCCCTCGCCGCCATCACTAACACTAACCACCACACCGCCTACTCCGTTCACCAACCACCCTACCGCCTACTCCATTCACCAACTCCGTTTAGTTTTTGTCGTTGTTCCACCAACTCCGATCAGCGCCTGTCCGCAAACCCACCGCAGCAACATAAGTGACACCAGGCACACAACCCAGCACCAGTGACCAGTGTCAAGAGGGAGTGTGGTGGTCGTAGCAGGAGGTCCCAGGGGAGGGGGAGGGGGAGGGAGAGAGCGAGTTGTCTGGTCCGGTGTGTCGACCGGTCGTAGCAGGGGAAGGGGAGTGAGGGTGATGGTTCAAGGTATCCTGGGGTAGTGTTCGGCCATTGGGTGGTGGTAGTCTGGTGGTGGGGGGGAATGGGGGAGTAGAGAAGACACGGGTGAATGGGGCTGTGTTTTTTTTTTTACTGAAAAAATGTATATGGAATTAGTTTTAGAAAAAGGGTAGCATATGGAATTTTCATGAAAAAATGTATGTGAAAGAGTAAAGTTTGTATGTGAAAAAGTAATTCCGTAAATAAAAATTGCTTGCTTCTTTATCTTTGTAGCTTGTGTGAAATTACAGGGATTGTAATTGATAGCCATTTTACTATGGAATATGATGGAATAAACAAATTTCATAACAAGCCATTTGGACCAGCCTGTTTGTGTTAAATTAACACACACCAGTAAGGTTGCATACATACGTGAGGCTATTAGCCCACCGTCAAAGGGAATTGATAAGAAATACAAGATACATAGTACATTACAGATATTATTTTATGAAATATTTTCAATGTATGGGTTTTACATTACTCCCTCCGTTCAGTTTGATTCGATACGTTTCATTAAAATAAACCTCACATATATTACAAACATATCGAATCAAACCGAACGGAGGGAGTACTATTCTTGGACACTGACTAGAAAAACCAAAGGGAACCAGCATTTGGGAACAAGAACAAAAAAAATAGTAACCTGGCTAACTTTTAATGATGGGGGTTGTTTGAGGAAGTAGTATCATAGGAACCAGCATTTGCTCTATCAGATGTGATTTCCAACCATCAATGAGTTTAAAAACCAAAGGGAACAAGAACAAGCCCAAACCTCTTTTCTACTCTCTTGTATCATGTCGAAGAGTTGGCGGCATTCCAACTCACTTTGTCGCTGAAAAAAGCCGGGGTCCTTTTCAAGATGAGCATTTCTGAAGAAGGCGCAAAAAAAATTGTAATAAAAGAAAGAACAGAAGATTAATAAAAATCAAGTGAAAAAGTAGTATAATGAATGTGTAGGGCAGATGAAACCTACGCCAAGAAGTCTTCATGCTCTTTTTGACATGCAGCATATTCTTCAGGAGTTTCATAGCTGTATGCTCCGACACTCCTTCATCACCAGCATACCCAGTTAAATTCAGTTAAGAATCAAAAGCTTTTGTTAAAAACAAATAAATAAACAAAGAAGAAAGTTCGAGTTCAAAGCAAAGGGAACATGATCAAGTAGAGTAATCAATAAATAACCAATAAACGAACTGAGCAAAATTCCTTTCTTCACTGAGAACCCTATTTGCAAATCACAACCATCTAAATGCACATAATAAAACAATGAGAATTTAATCACTGTTTTGAGGACCCTCTCTCCATATCCTTTGTTTCTTGTCTCAACCTCCTTTCAAAATAGTTTTTTACCATCTTCTGCAGCTGAAGACAAGCATGCATGTAATCACTTCTAGGTAATTAGAGATAAGCAGCAAAAAAGGTAATTCCTTTAAACCACTTTGCATGTAGCACTGGAGTGCAGACTGCACAGGCTTGCCTTTTTTTGCGTGTCTCTTGCGTGTCCCACTTCATAAGAAGAGTCGTGTTGACAAGGGACTTGGAAGTATATTGACACGTCAAAGTGATATAGGGGCTAAGTCGATGTCACTCGGTGGGCTAGATGGCAAGTAAAATGAGGCAAGCAGAGATATGAGTATATGAGACACGGTAGTTGTGAGGAACAACTCTATGATAATGCTCACCGATTAAAAAGGACTAGACTACGGTCATCAAGTACACTTATACTGCTACTGGATCTTGGAGGACCGCCAAGGTCTTGGACCCGTTCGATGAAGAGGACATCCTACACATCCTTAGCATCCCTCCAAGAAATCACGTGCCCCCTTGATTGTACGAAGTTGATTGACATCAATAATAGGCATTCAATCAGTTCATTAAAATCAATAATGGGCATTCAATCAGTTCATTAACATCAATAATGGGCAATCGATCATCGCCAAATTCTTTGAGTTCTCCAACGAGGTGGGCACCCTACACGTCCTTAGCACCTCTTACAAAAACTATGGCCGTCCCGATGTTAGATATTTGCAACAAGTAGCCGAATGAAACTGGATATTAGTGTAAGAAATTTGGGTATTGAATAGGCCAGCTCAACCAGCTTACTGCTTGGTGTTTGTTTGGTGAGGGTGGTATAACGTGAAAGTATTTGATAGAACTCGTGGAATGTTCATACCCCACCCGCTCCCCCCTTCTATCCAATTTACTCCCGATCATTTGCTTACCTTTGCTTTGGCACAAAGACTAAGGAGAGGGTAAGGGTATTAGATGATAATTGAACAATAGTCTCATTGGAGGATCAAACTACTCATAGAAACTCTTTCTAATATAGAAAGGTAAACATAATAAGCGAGTCTTACATATACTCCGTATAATCTTAGCCTTCTCGTTCATTTCTCAATATTCGGGGATTGCTGAAATTAATATGACATGACTAATACTCCATGATATACAAAGCAATTGAAGCAACAAAATAGCAAAAGTGAAACGCATGATCCAAAAATCTACTCGGAAACCCTAACAAAGCTTATACTTGATTGTTTGAAGATGAAATAAATCCAAATCGACGAAACAATAATACGGAATGACAGAATGAAAATTCCATACCCCGGAATCTTGTAAAGTACTTCCCTTGATGTTTCCATCCTCTTGATCATTTTGCTGATTTAATTTGCCAATATAATTAGTACAAAATAACAACACCGAAAAATAACCAACAATTGATCAAAATTCCCAATCTCAAACCCTAATTTACGCCTATAATAATATAACTCGAATCAGTAAAATAAAAAGGTGAAAATACGGAATCTAAAATAAATTACCTAGGACGGTAAAGTTTATCTTTAACCTTGGTACGACGTGTCTTGGCATTCCGGCGACGCATATTGCTGATTAATTTACAAATTAAATACTCCGTATCATTTATTAATCGTTTTATTTTTTGAAAGCGGTATTTTAATCAAAGTTAAACAAATAATTGAGACGGAGTGAGTATCATACCATGGTTTGGCCATGGCGGTGACGCGAGACGACATGGACCTTGTCACAATTGAGCGAGAATTCATTGGAGCGTCACCAGCACCGCCCCCACCACTCATCACTTTTTTGTTCTGCTGTTTTCCTCCTCCCAGTCTTTTTTTATCAAGTTTATCAATAATTCTTGCTCAAAACATTTACTATCGATTTTACATTTAAGATAACAGATACGGTAATTTGGTATGTACTCATTTTAAATTTAAGACGGATAATAAACGGTCGGGCTTGAGTTTTTATTTTTACAGCTCGGCTCGTATTGGTTTGTCCATTTAAGGAGGAACAAAAATTATGTGAAGCCCGGCAGCCCGTTCCGCCTCGAGTCACACCCTTGTATTCCACGGGATTGGCTGAGGCCTATTGTGAAGAGCATGACCCGCCTCCAACCCGGCCCGGCCCAAAGCCATGACTACTTATGGGTCACGAAATGATTTTGACTATTTATCTCCTCGTAATTTTTTATCTATTACCTCATTTATTGATAAAACATAAATTTTTAATGCTTGCGGAATGAAAACAAGGGTTGTGTAAAATTGAAAAAGACACAAGTATAATGAGCAAAATTGAAAACTTTGGAGTATCACGTCTATAAACTCGAATAACTGGATCTATTTAATTGGTAAAACTACAAGTAAATAGACGGTCATTTCAAAATTGTAAAGTTGAAATATAAGCCTAAATTGCTTGAAAATTAACTTGAAAAACAGAAGTCTAATATTTAGTCTTTTGATTAAAATGGTACCAAACATTAGTCCAATTTATGACCATAGTACAAAGTTACGGTTTCCTAATTTCCTACTATTAATTAATTAATTTAAGTATACTTCACCTATCAGATTAATTAAAAATATTATAAACATCAAAAACAGCTTCACGCGTATTTCCTTATTTCCTAATTTCGTTTATTTCCTTATTTCCTTATTTGCTTAAGTTCCATTTTTAGGAAACTTTTTACAAGAACACAACTACCGACCTATCCTTGTCATCTGATTATATATTCCTCGAATCATTACTCCAACACAACATATCATTATTTCTCTACAACAAATTTCATCTTACAAAAACAAAACCCTAAAATCTAGTTCTACAAACTACAACAATAATGGTAGGAATTAAGAGGTCTCATGGAGTCGAAGAACATGATCAAAGACAAGATATGTCGAAGAAGTTGAAGATTCTCGATGATGCAATGGAAGCACGCGCCGCGATGTTGAGAGCTCGATATGCTGGCATCATTGCTAAGTCTTGTGAATTTCTACAAAACCATAATGAAGAGTTAAAGCGGTTTGAAGTGAATAAGAAAAACCATCAAGAGTTAAAGCGGTTTGAGGTGAATAAGAAAAACCATAATGAAGGATTAAAGCGGTTTGAGGTGAATAAGAAAACCCATGAAGAGTTAATTAAGAGGCTTGAGGTTAATAAGAAAAAGCATGAAGAGAAAGCAAGAAGTGAAGAATTATTAGAGAAAAAACGGCGGAGACAAGAAGAGAGACAGGCGGCTCGACTTGCCTTGGAGAAATTAGAGCAATCGGTTCGAGTTGACGACCGCTACGGAGTTACAAAGGAGCTGGAAATATTAACAGGATGCTCGATGTCTCGTTTAGGTTATGTTGGTAGAAGAAGGATGGAGAGGCTTGGTTTGTTCTTCAAAGATGATTCATCGCAATTTTTATGTGGGTATTAGATAATAATTCAAGTGGTGAATAAAATTGTTTACTTAATTGTATAATATTGTAATTGTAAACCTGATTAGTTAGTTATTTGTGGTAGCAAGCATTGTTTGTTTGATTCTATGACATGTCTTTGTACTCCATTAATTACTTGTTAATGTTAATGTTTTTAATTGTAATTGAGGAATACGAGTACTAATTACGGACTATATCTTTAATGGTAAGAGTTGTATTATTCGACCATGAAAAACGGGGTTACGATTTACGGACTATATTTTTAATTTCCATTCTCTTGTTCAGCGTGACTATCATCAATTCCAAACGCAACCAGTTTACAATCCTGACTATCAAGTGCAAACCCGAACAAACACCAACTAGCGAGTAAAGGAGGAGGAAGTGGACAACGGGAAGTAGCAACGATTTGCGAATACAAGGGTTCCACAATCTCAATTCTTTACGGTTTTTAGTTGGACAAAATCGTTTCGAATCCGATTTAATAAAAACGCGACCGAGGTTTGGAAGATTTTTAGCATAATGAAGGGTCAACAAACACTCCTCATCTCCAGAGTATCCCAAAACCTCTTCGAGGGTTACCATTAATTAATTTTTTCCAGAATTTTGAGAATGAATCTGAACGAAATTAGGGTTATCAATATCAGAGCGCAAAGATTTACATACGCATCTGAATTTCAACCGGTGATTTTGACAAAATATGAGTCCAAATTTCGGGTGGTAAGTACTTGGATTCTGAAATATAGGGCAATTTCAATGAAGTTGTAGGATTCTTCATTGGTTTCACAGCAGTAACTTATGAAGGAAACGGTAAATTCGGATCTACAGTCTTTGAGGGTGAGGTCGGGTTATGGTAAATTGGTGGTTTGTGGTAAATTGGTGGTTTTAGACCTTAATAAG
>JAIUZE010010293.1:0-11129 GCA_022085475.1 Heliosperma pusillum
TGGTAACTTATCTCGATTTAGTTGAGCTACAGAATCATGAATTTATGATTGGTTTTAGGACTTGCTATAGTAATTTATCTCGATTTAGCTGAGCTACAAACATGATTGATATTATGATTATTTTGTTATGCATCGTAGTTTGATTACACGTATTATGTTGTGATTTCTGTTGCATTGCTGTTATGATCGGGCATTTATGGATATTATTATATCTGATTGTAAATTGTATTAAGAATGTTTGATTTCAGTGAAGAACTTGTCAAGGTCTTTTATTGGTAATTTGCAGAACTGTGAGAATCTTGAGGTGATTTAGTTTGATGACTTGATCAAACAAATGACTTTTGACTTTTGAAGATGAGTGTGAGTGGATTTGAGGTTTGTAATTTAGTGTTGGCTTTGTAGAAACCTGGTTTCATTTCATCGTCGCGAGATATATTCTATAATTGTTTGTCAAAATTAATGTTAGTTGAATTTAGAGAATGTTGGTACTTGGAAGAAAAGTTCCTTCGATATTAAAGCAAGAATATAGAGTCAATGGCCATGCACATTATTTGTATAATACTTTAGAGGCTAAATCCGCTTTGATGGAATTTACCTATCAAACTGGGAATTTCTGTTTTTGTTTGTGTATGCGTGGTTGCCTGTTACAAACTTAGACATAGTTACCAACTACCTGATATCTTCAGCTTGTCTTCTTTATTATCTTTATACCTACCAGTTCCATATTATTGATGACCTAACATCTGGATATTTTCCAGGTATAAGCCCGATGTAATTAAAGGTGACATGGACTCCATCAGAGGAGATGTGCTGGATTATTATACAAAGCAGGTAACTAGTTCCGTAAGTCAAACAATTGAAATCGTGCTTGTTTTTCTTTTATCACTAATTACTGATGTTTGGGTTTCAATGCGATGTATTAATCTCTTGTTCCGTAAGATTTTTAGTTTTAGCTTGAAATGTTTTCAATCAAAAATTTATAAGCTTTTTGGAATTACGGAACTGATAAGAATAGAGATAGATATTATAATTGTTTGCAATTGCTTGTTCATCTCATTTCATCATAGAAGAGGATATTTATACAATGAGACATGAATAACCTATGGCATACCAAGAGCCATTAATTAACACAATTCATTGAATCTAATTACTAGGAATTATGTACCATAATTCCCTAATAACTCCTAATACCCTCCCGCAATCGTAAAGGCAGTAGTACGAACTTCTTTACGATTGGAGAAATACATGAAAATTATAAGAAAAAACGTTTTCGTTTCTTCGTCTTGATCTAAGATTCGAGACAATTTTGTTGTTGGCGTTACCTGTGCTTGTGTGCTGTCTTTTATTCATTTTGTAGAGGTTGTAAGAATGGTGATAACTTTATTACGTGAGCTGTTTGATGTATAATGTCAAAAGGAAAGTTTTGGTTCCTCCAGTTTTTTCCCAATAAAGCTAAATCTGAAGGGCATGAATTCATTGCAGATCTCTCTGCTTGCAAAATTTCCATCTGTAGGCAAATGCAAAATCTCCTTTTTCTATATAATGGGAGAAGGAGCACTTTTGCTATTTAGAAAGCGAAAGCTCATATGTGGCATTTTTTTCCCAGATGCACATTATTTATTTTTATTTGTAAAAGTTCTAATTATACAAGAAACCCATTTACAAACATAGATGATCCTGACTACCTTAATTGCTTAGCCAAATCTAGTTGATACGATATGCGATACAAAAACCAAAAATATATGGCATGTCTGGCTTAAAGAATGCGACAACGATAGCAAGGTGCTATCTTCTAGCCATAATCATGCATATATGGGTTATAGCCGAATAGGTCATAGTCTTGTAGGTAATCTTGGTAAATCAGTCTATTAATTGGATAAATGCTTTATAGAGCTGAGGTTATTGATTAATTTTGTAAATCTTTTTCCCATATCACCCCCTTCTAATTCCATACACGAAAACGTCTTTCCACTTGCCTTGATTTTTAAACTGTAAGATATTGTTTCCAAATGGCGTCAAGACAACCTTGTCCAGTCTCTCCTATATATATAGCTCATAAAAAAAGATTTGCATTGGGGTGGGGGTGGGGGAGATTACAGGTTTAGAAAGAGAGGCTTGCTGTTAGCCTCTCCTCTGTTTGGAATAGTCCATAAAATAGCACCTCTTGGAAGTTTCGGCGCACAAAAGGTTATAATTTCTACTTCTGTGAAGGGATGTGGTAATGTTGCCAGGCTACATATCTCTACTTCTGTGATGCAGCTTGTGCTCTAATCTAAATGATTGAGAGATAGATTTGAATGGTCAAGCCAAGGGCTACTTGTTGGCATGTACAAATGTGACAAGTGTTAATTCTGGTGGATGTCGAATTTCCATGTAGCCTGCTTGGCAGAGTATCAACAATAGTGAGTTAGTGACTCCCTGCTTTTTAGAATGAGTTCCTTCTTTTTTGGTGTTTATGTGGACCCTCATGTTCCCCACTATTCATCATCTAGATCATGGTTTTCAAGAGACCTGAAAGACAAGGACCAATTATTCTCTTGTTTTATTTTGATTGGTGATTGTTTGACACTTTGATGGCAGGGCTGTGATACAATAGATGAATCTCATGATCAAGATACCACCGACCTGCACAAGTGTATAGCACACATCAGTAACTCAACGCCAGACTCTGAGAAGTCCAATGTGAGTTACGTCATTTGTGCTTTTACTGTTTCAGTATCTTACCTCTCTTTCATTCTTGGAATAGTTATGGCCATGTCCACCATGACCAGCTTAACTGTAATCCATATGCAAAGGGACTTTGGCAGTCAGAGTTCCCTGAACAAACGGTCTCATGAAAGATGAACTACTGTCTTCTGCTAACAGCCTAACATAATGTGAGACCAACCCATTTCATTATGAACTTTACCCATTTACCCACTAACTTAATGAATAACTAACCCAATTATTTCTCGTGTGTTTACTCTCATAATTATAATTTATAATGTTGTCTTGTCTGAAATTTTATGTTTCATGAATTTTTTCATTTTGTAATATGCAGCTATGCATACTTGTTACTGGAGCACTTGGTGGACGCTTCGATCATGAAGCTGGGAATATCAATGTCCTTTACAGGTTCTCTGGCGTGCGGATAACCCTTCTTTCAGATGATTGCCTGATTCAAATTCTCCCGAAAACTCATCATCATGAAATTCATATTCAGTCTTCTGTTGTTGGCCCTCATTGTGGACTAATACCAATTGGGATGCCCTCTACCAGCACCACAACCTCTGGGCTGAAATGGAACCTCAGTAAGCAAACTTTTTGTGCTTTATCACTTCACACATCCATCATAGTAATTTCGGTTTTTATAGATTTTTAATTCTGCCAATATTGTGCTCAAAAGGGGGTAACAGTATTTGTAAATGGCTCAATCATGTGTTAGAAGTTTAAATGGGACAAAAGCATGATTATCTGCATTCCATTTTTTCTTAAAATCTAAAATTTTAATAACATTATTTTAAGATGTTCGTTAGTGCTCTCGCTGTTCAAACTTCAGACCTAAGCCATGTTTCTCTGACTAGGTTGCAAGTGTAGGACGAGACATGTTACCCGACTGCCAGACACTCAGACACATTCACTTTGTGAATAACGTTTTACGTTTCTATCAAAATGCTATGCCAAACATTGAAGTGAAGCACAACATGCAATAGGTGCCGGAGTAACATAGCATTTTCTAATGTGGCCTATTTCTGACCTTAATAACAAATTAGGCAACTATTGCGACTTCAGTGATTGTTGAAGTCAGGCTTTCATTGTAATGTCGCATCGGACTTGCATTCACTTTCATTGATGACATGTTATCTATGTAAAATTATGTCTATAAATAACCCGCTCCAATCTTTAGCATTCTTATGGTGTTAGCATCTCCAATCTATGTCGCGCCTGTTGCTGTTTTCCACCACATTCTTTTTTGCAGTGACCCATTTCTTCTTCTTTGATAAGATGCCTTAATATAATAAGCTATGGGCCATTTTTTCACGTATACGCATCTGCTAACTACTCTGCGTATTGATTTACATTTTGACATTTGACAATTAATGACATTTTTTTTAAGATTTTTCTCGTTCATCTTAAGCTTGTTAGTTAACATCCAACATCATGTAATTTTCTAGGTGACACGGAGATGAAGTTTGGGGGCTTGGTAAGCACATCAAACCTAGTGACCGGAGAGATAGTAACTGTGAACTCGGACTCAGACCTTCTTTGGACAATATCCATTAAAAGTGGGTTCAGTTAAACTCTTCTCGGCCCGAATTTCTGGTTCAAACCTTTTGCCAACTCTGGCAAGAAGACCTTGTCGCTTCTCGGTCACACGTATTTCAGATGTCTTCGCTTATCTGCTGGTGTAGTTGAACCATTAGTACTACAAAAATTTTCTTGCCCTGTCGAGGGGTGTCATTTATATTTCGGAGTATAAGTTCGCATCTTTTGTACAACCTCTTTGTTCCCGTATCATAAGTTTTGTAACACTATTATTGGCATTGGGCCATTCACGACAACTTATTAGTTATTATAAGCTCACGACTCTGAGGTTATTTGACCATTTATATATATATTACTTGTACTTAATTACTTACTTATAAGAAAACACACCAAATAAGGTGAATTGTGGCCACTTTATACAGGTATGAGTTAAGTTCACACTATTGAGTATTGAACATGCAGTCAGAGTAGTGTTTTATTGACCGGTATTCTTATTCTCGAGGAATATTGTATGGTTGCCAATTTAAACAACAGTTTGGTCCCCTTAGTAGGGGATGACTTTTTTTTTATTGTTTCAGACAGGTTAAACCCCTCACAAAAGAGCAAGTGAGGATAATGGATAATCCCTCTTCGGTGCCAGTTGCTCTTTTGTGAGAAGGCTTGACTCATCTGAAGCAATAAGATGGATCGTCCCGTTTGAAACAAGAATTTGTGTTTAAACATTTGACCCCAAATTTTATAAGGTGAATTGGTGGCACCAGCAATAAGACGGATCACCCCGTCTGAAACAAGAATTTGTGTTTAAATATTCGACCCCAACTTTTATAAGGTGAATTGGTGTTATTTACTAATCACTAATCTCTCTAAAAGTCTCTTCTGTTTACTTTAGCTTTTAGGATTAAGAAATGTAAGAGTCTCTTCCGTTTACTTTAGCTTTAAGGATTAAGAAATGTAAGTGGGTGTGGGTGTGGGTGTGGGTGTGGGTGTGGGTTGAGTGGTGTAATTTATTACACAAGTAAAGATATGGAAAATGGAGTAAATACATAAGTAAAGATATAAGATTTGAGGGAGTAGCTTTTGTAAATCTCCTGTAAATTCCCTGAGAGACGGTTTGTACATCAAGATATTGCAACATCGATGTATTATTTAAAGTAAAAATAGTACGGAGCTCCAAATAAACTAAAGGTCACGATTAACAGTAATATCAACAATATAAATACAGTCATTTTAAAAACATCTACTTCTTTCATATCTTATTGATATTCACATGTTATTAAAATACTCGCTATATATATTGAAAAAGTAAGAGAGTTACAAATAAAAAAATGTTTGCAAGTTACAATTAATAATGAAAGAACTACAAAAATACCTAAACAGATACGAATAAATTTTGGTCTTTTAATTATTTACTGAGAGCGTGTTATACCTCGAACTTATCCACGATATTTCCAACTTGATCACTAACCACTAGACCATAATATTCTTTGATTTAGGTGAAAAAATACTGAAATCTTGCCAATTATGAATAGAATAGAGGAGTAATATAACCTCCATTTCACAAGTATTACTTAAAATTTATTACTCCTTTTATCTCACTATTATTGTGTTATACTTTCTGTTTTGGGAAGAGCTCAAAAAATATGGGAAAATTACAACTCTACCATTTTAATTATAATTTTTTTGGTTCAAATGAGCGCACTATGTCGCGGGTGAGAATTGAACCCCCAACTTTATGGTTAAGGTAAGAGAGCTCTTTACCACTTAAGCTACCTCTTGTTCTCACCATTTTATTTAGATAGAATGGGGAGTTGGAGACAATGTCATGTTTATAGATATAATGATAGTTAAAATATCTACTTTATACTAAATCAGAAACATTTAAATGTTTCTGATTGGCTCCTGAATATAAGCAAGCAAAAAGAAAACAAGAGGGACCCACCCATTTACCAAATGAATTAATTACTCTCTCCACTTATTCCTAATTATTTACATGCTCTTATTTCTCAATCCTATGCTATTCAATATTAATTGTACAAAAGCATATGAACTATAAAATTCTATAAATGATGTTACAAATAAATTGTGAACATAAAAAAATGAAAATTGAAAAATTACAAATAAATATTCCTTATGAATTAACTAAAAAAATACAGATATAATGTGAGCCATTGTAATCTGGTTTCAATTTCAATGGGTTACAGGGAAGATAAAATAAATTATGTTCAGACACAAAAATTGAAAGTTAAGAAATAAAACACACGTATGGATATATAGAATTTTGTAATAAAATACTGTAATTGACATGTTCCTAAAGTTAAATTAATAATTTGTACAAAAAAAATTAAATGAATGATATATACCAGATCTTACTTTTTTTTTCCTTTGAAATAAAAAAGAGTTTTAATATCGGGTGATAACAAAAAAATATGCATTTACAACATCATTTTAATATACAAATATAGTACTTTATAATTTAAATTAAAAAACCTCGATCAAAACTCATCAAGTTATAAAAATAATTAAAAAATAATAATAAGCATTTGATCTACGCTATATATATAATATAGAACATTAATTTGAAAGAAAAAAAAAACAAATTTGAAGCACATACTCGCACAAGATCGATCTTATAAAAGTATAAACACACTTTCATGTCCTCAATCTTATCTCATAAATCGATCATAATATCATAAATACAATGGCAAAGAGTATGAAATAATAGACGAGTTGATGGGGAGAGTTTTTAGTGACAGAGTGAGAGGCGGCGGAAATATAGAGCTGTTAGTGAGATATTGGGGTACCCGGTTTTTTTAAGGCTGAAAAATGATACCCGGATACGACCCGGTTTAACCGGGTACACGGTTTTCGGGTACACAGTTTTTTCGGGTATACGAAAACCGGGTACCCGGAACCGGTTTAACTAAAAAACTGACATTGTAAATTTGAGTTCAAGTTCAATTCTTCCAGACTTCCAAATTGAGTTCATATCTTACAGACCCAGTAGCTTAGTGAAATTAAAAGAGTTCCAAAATTACTAAAACAAAATCAATAGATGCATTTATTTGTTACAGTATAAATCAAATTAATTAACAATCAGAAACAATTATAAAGATACTAAAACGAATATGTATAAATAAATACAAGATTAAAAGATGCATGCAGTAAATTAATTAAATAAATTGGGGTTTCTTCACACAAATTAAATCTTACTTAATTAAAAAATAAGTAGCAAAACGACGGAGCAGATCTGGAGAGGACGGCGGATGAACGATGGAGCGGAAGAGTTGTGGTTGTCGTCTTGTCGAGACGCGAGAGGACGGCGGTGGAACAATGAGGAATGAAGAAATGAGGAATGACTGAATGAGGAATGGGTGAATGAGGAATGAGGACGGCAGCTTTAGAAAATTTTAGGGTTTATTTGACTGAATGAGGAATGAAGAAATGAGGAATGAGTAAATGACTAAAATGAGTACAAGTCTTGGCCCATTGGCCATTGGACCGTGTTGTGCTTAATTTATTTTTTTTATTTTTAATTAAACCGGGTCAAAACCGTATACCCGGATTTGATTTTCCCCGACCCGGACCCGGTACGGTTTGTCAATAAACCGTATCGTATACCCGGAAATTCGTATCGTATACCCGGAAATCCGTGTAATTAAAACCGTATATCGTATCGTATCCGTATATTAAAACCGTATCGTATATTTTTGCTCAGCCCTAATTGGGGTGTGTTGATGTGAAGGAGTTGTCGGCGTCGCTTAAATGATTACTGATTAGGTTAGTAAACTAATGAGTCATGTAAATTAGTTTATGATATACAACATAAATGGGCCATTTGGTAAGTGCCGCCTTTTTTTCGTAATAATAATTGCATACTACATAGGCCATGTAAATGAGTATTAGACTTGACACATAAATAGTCTATACAATGAGATGGGCCGTTAGATATGTGTCCGGCCTTTTTTTTATTTTTTAATAAAAAAATCAATTTATTTGAAGCATTAAGTAATAAATAGAATCAACAGCAAGTCTTACTTGCGACGGGGAGACCAGTCTCAAGCTTAATACGGGTCAAGCATAATGTAGATTAGTTATACAAACATAATGTAGAAACTTATAATAATATTTACTAATATAAATTTTGCATTGTATGATAGTGATTTGTAGCTGAGTATATATGTGTCGAATTTTTAATTGTAGACTATTTATATTGTCAGGTCTTTGAACATTTAATAATGGTTATTTTATATGCTCCCGTATCTAACAATACGTCTATCATTACGACCCGTGCATTTTCTGCACGGGTTTAAAACTAGTTAGGTATAATAGTAAAACTCATTTACAATTCTACATTTAAAAAGGGGATAATTAATATGGGAAAAAAAATGGAGAAAGAGGGCAGTTGGAATAAAAGGAGTAATATCAAAATATAATGCAAATGGGCTAAGTGAGGTAAATGAGCAGTTGGATTAAAATGTAGGTGACATATTAAAACGTAATTAAAATCAACCGTTTAGTGAAAATGGACTGTTTGGCCCAGTTTTACGAAAGTGGTTTATGCTTTTAAGAATGATTTTTTCAATAAGCTATTTTTTGAAAAAGTTGTAGATGTTTGGCCATCGTTTTACTCAAAAAAAGCTTTTTTATTTTCATTAAAAATTATTGCTATAAAGTATCTCAAGATGAGTCTTCATCTGTCGAGAATGAAAAAATATATATACATAAGCACTTGTATTTTTTAGTAAAATGTTTACAACATATAAATTTATCATTTATGCATTAAATGTAGTAAAAGTTGAAGTAAAATTGATGCTTCTACTTTTAAGATCTGAGAAATGACTATAAACTTTTTAAAAATAGTTTTTTATTTGTAAAAATTGTGTGTTTGATCAAGTTTAAGATTCTAATAACAAAAAACCTCTTCTTAAAACCTGGACAAACACATACTAAGTCATTTAACCCACGTTCTTTCTGGCTTAATTTCAGCTCATTTCAGTCCAGTTCAGCTCTATTCAGGTTCAGTTTAGTTCAGCTTTATTCAGTTCAGCTCAGCTCTATTCAGTTCAGCTATATCCAGTTCAGTTCATTTCAGGTCAGTTCCATTTAGTTCAGCTCATCTTTATGCAGTTTAGTTCAACTTATTCATTCAACTCAATTTAGCTTCATTAAATTCAACATTTAGTTTTAGTCATCTCAAGTTTAATCGTTTTTATTAATATTAATAATATTTATTATTATAATAAATTAATAACTAATACTCCGTCTGTCTCATAATTAACTTTGACCACAAACAAGTGTTCAAATATTAAGAACTACTCCCTCATATTCTCTAAGTTCTTCCACATTTATTTTGGACAAACATTTAGTGGTATGATGATATGTGGATGTAAATGAAAGTAAGAGAGAGAATGTGGGTCATAAATTATTATAAACACAAATGATAGATAAATAAGGAAAGTGAAAGATCTTAGCGAATTTGTCGTTTTAGGAAATGTGCAAGATCTTAGAGAATACGAAGCAGTAACACATCACAACAAAACATTTACATTTATCATACAAAAAAGTTTCGTAAATATTTTTTTTGAAGGAACAAAAAAAGCGAATATAAATGGAGAAAATCGAGTTAAAATGTCATCTAAAAACTGTGCAGTTCAAAATAGGAAGATTATTATGAGATGGAGAGAGTATTATACTAATAGCTAATATCATCCATATTATTGTTGTTATTATCATTATTATTATTTTTTATTATAAGATGCGCGGAGCTTTCATTAAAATAAAATGAAAAGTTTACATGAAGTTGGTGGGGAAGCCGAGAGACAATCTGGGCCCCCACCCCTATAGCTACAGCAAAGCTAAGTTTAGTAAAAATATAAGCGGCCACCCGAGCCCCAGCATCCTGAGATACCAAGAATTTCTGAATCCGCTTGAGCAAGTCAACAACATCCGAGTCCAGCTTCCCAAGCGAAGAGAAAGAGAAGGGTACGAAACCATAGCCAACAGTCGTGCATAAATCCTCATACTTAGCACATTTGCGCTGAGCAGCATCAGCGACAATCCGTCCCGGCACAAAATCGGACATCCCAGTCTGAGTCAAGGGGAAGACCCTGTCGAATCAACCCACACATCACGCCCTCTGTCCCAGGAATAAAGTAACAAATTTGCAGGATGAAGAGATCTGTCATGCCCGTTAACCAAACCGATATCAACCTCCTTACCCGCAGAAATACCAGACCTATAGCAGATGTCGAATAAGGTGTCACGAACGAGGTTATGCCGATGGTTAACCTCCACAATACTGATGATGGATTTTGTCTCGGACCCCTCGACCAAACAAAACTTATAATGCTCAATACAAAAATAATTAATGTAGTAGGGTAAGGAGGTCGAATCCAAATGACGGTTAGGATTGGCTATCAATTTTTGTTTTTATCTAATCTAGTTCGGACGAAGATGAGAGGTCCAAAATGCTAAAGACGAGCTAGATGTAATAACTAAAACTAGCAATGAAGTAAGAAAAGATTAAACAAGGATTAAAAGAGACTAAGGTGAAATGTTTCATTAATGTGGTAAAGTTCAATTATGGCGAGGGTTAAGACTAGTCTAATGGTAAGTCTAGATATGTCTTCACCTCTCGGTGCAAGACGGACCCTAGCCTAAGGTTCGATCGGGTTCTCGCCCTAACCTCCCCCTAAGCATTCAAAACACACACACACACACATTACAAGTCAAGCTCTCACTCAAACTAGTAATTAAACATGGAAATGACTCAAATTGCTCATCTAAGCATTTCATCAAACATCATGTGTGCACAAAACAATTAGACTACCCCAAGATTCAATCTTTATGCCAATTACCATAATCGACCCACATACCTACATTAA
>JAIUZE010010294.1:0-10303 GCA_022085475.1 Heliosperma pusillum
AGCGGAAGACTTGAGTACGCTTGAAACAGTTTACGCCAAATTCATCGCAGAAAAACCATCCTTAGAAGAGGATACACCTATTTCTGCACCTACTACAACCATGCCTACTCTAGCCAGCCATTCGGAGCCTACCGTTGCATCTATTCCCAAGGGATTTCACCTCCCTACTACGGGTAATAGTACTTTTGAGATTCGTCCATCTTATATCTCTTTGGTGGAGCGAAACATGTTTGGAGGAAGCCCTACTGAGGATCCTGCTAAGCATATGGAGAAATTCACTAACTATTGTTGCTCTATTCCTTTGACGGGTGGGGTGACACAAGATCAGATCAAGTTGGTGTTGTTTCCCTTTTCATTACGAGACGGGGCAGAAGATTGGTTGAGTGAGTTAGATATGGCTGCACTTGGCATCATTGATTGGAATTCTTTGGCTCTTGCATTCTACAAAAGATATTTTCCGCCACAGAAAACCAATGCCATTCGAAGCCAAATCACAAGTTTCAAACAAGGTCCCCAAGAGAACTTTAATGAGGCCTGGGTTCGCTTCAAAAAGCTTGTCAAGTCTGTTTCACATCATGGTTTTGATACTTGGTTCTTATGCAACCAATTTTATAATGGGTTATATGACAATCAGAGGAATTTGTTAGATTCTGCTGCTAATGGGAGATTCCAAAATAACACTACGGATGCCAATGCTTGGAAGTTAATTGATGAGATGGCTACTCACACTGCTGAGTATGGGAATCCTAGGGGTAATGTGAGGAGAGGAGGTACGGATAATGCCATTGTAGCTCAGTTGGAGGCATTAAATGCCAAAATTGCCGAGTTACAAACTTCAAAGTCCTTGGAAAATAAGCAAACGGTTCATGCCATGGTTCAACAAGAGCCAACCTGTGAAAGATGTGGTACTATGGGGCATACTGCAGTGGAATGTATGAGTACGGTTGAGCAAGTTCTTGCCTTTCAATCTTTTAAGCAAGGTACACCTTACTCCAATTTTTACAATGAAAGGACAAAAGAGCATCCCAATCTCTCCTACAGAAGCCAGAATGTTCTTAATCCTACTCCACCGCCAGATCAGCAACAAAGTTCCTCTTATGTGATTCCTCAGAATCGCAATTTCCAAGGTAATTATAATCGTTCCAATCAAGGTGGTCAAAACTTTCAACAACCTCCACCTCCACCACCTCCAAGTAATGATATGGCGGAATTGAAAGCCATGTTGCAGCAGAGTCTTATGATCCAACAAAAGCAAGATGCTCAGATCTCACAACTGATAGCTCATAACAAGATGGTTGACACTCAAATTGCCCAATTGGCAATTCAAAATCCACATCAACAACCGGGTAATCTTCCTCCTCAAGGACACCCTCCACATGAACAAGTCAATGCCATCACTTTGAGGAGTGGAACCCATTACAAAGGCTCTGAAATGATAAGGGATGAAACCAATGAAAGCTTGGAAGTTGCTGATCAAAGTTCGAAAAAAGGCGAAAAAGGGGCTGAAATAGAGGTTGCTCGATCGAGCATCACCCCCTAGCTCGATTGAGCAACCCAGAAAATTTGCTCAAATTTGTCTCGGGAAGTTTCTGAAAGCTACAGTACACCAAAACTCGATCGAGCAAGACCTCTGCTCGATCGAGCAACCCCTGATCAGGATGAAAACACTTCCAATTCATCTTCCAAAGCTAAAGAAGCCGAGCCCATTACCATTGCACTTCCTTTTCCGCACCGCCAACATAAATCCAAGGTTGATAAACAGTTTGGGAGGTTTATGGAAGTGGTCAAGAATCTGCAAGTGAGTGTACCTTTTACCGAGTTGATTACTCAAGTGCCGGCTTATGCAAAGTTCATGAAAGATATATTGACAAGGAAGCGGTCCTTTAATGAAGTGGAGACGGTTGCATTTACTGAGAAATGCAGTGCTGTGTTGCAATCCAGATCACCACCAAAGCTAAAGGATCCAGGGAGTTTTTCTATTCCTTGTAATATAGGTTGCTTGGCAATTGATAAAGCCCTTTGTGATTTAGGGGCTAGTGTTAGTGTTATGCCATTTTCTATATGCAAAAAGCTAAATATGGGTCAACTTACTGTTACAAACATGACCCTACAAATGGCCGACCATTCTATTAAACACCCTTTAGGGATTTTAGAAGACGTACCGGTTAGAGTAGGGAAGTTTTTCATACCAGTTGACTTTGTTGTCTTAGATATGGCTGATGACACCCAAATTCCTATCATCTTGGGACGACCATTCCTCCATACTGCGGGGGCGGTTATAGATGTTAAGAATGGGAGACTTACACTAACAGTGGGGGATGACACAATTACTTTCAATTTAGATAATGCCATGAAACACCCCATGTTAGAAGAGACATGTCATAGAGTCGATATTGTTGATATAACTATTGATGACTGTCTTTCTTTGTGTTTGAATAGGGATCCTATGGAGATCGCCTTAATTTCCAGCACTGCTGAAGCTGGAAGCTCACGGAATGAAGAAGTAGCTGCAATGGAAAAACTGCTGACAGGAGAGGACTGCAAGTTACAAATGGTTTATAGCTTAGGTAACCCCCCTAAGGTTACCGAGGTAAAGAAACCTGAACTTAAACCCCTCCCCTCTCATCTTAAATATGTTTTTCTTGATTCCCATGAGATGAATCCTGTAATTGTCAGTGCTAGCCTATCTGAAAGCCAACTTTCTAATTTATTGGTGGTTTTAAAAAGACATAAAAAGGCTATAGGTTATAGTATTGATGATTTACAAGGTATTAGTCCTGACTTTTGTATGCACCGTATCCACTTAGAAGAAGACCATAAACCTTGTAGGCAGGGTCAGCGTCGTTTGAACCCCACTATGCAAGAGGTAGTTAGAAAAGAGGTGCATAAATTGTTAGATGCGGGAATCATATATGCTATTTCGGATTCCAAGTGGGTCAGTCCTGTTCAGGTAGTCCCTAAGAAGGGAGGGACTACGGTCGTCACTAATGAGAAAAACGAGCTCATATCTACTAGACTAGTGACTGGGTGGAGGATGTGTATTGATTATAGGAGGCTGAATGTAGCCACTAGGAAAGACCACTTCCATCTTCCCTACATTGACCAAATGTTAGAGCGTCTAGCGTGTCATAAGTATTTTTGTTATCTAGACGGCTACTCGGGGTTCTTTCAAATCCCCATCCATCCTGACGATCAGGAAAAGACTACCTTCACATGCCCTTATGGTGTCTTTGCTTACCGAAGAATGCCTTTTGGTTTATGTAATGCCCCTGCCACCTTTCAACGTTGTATGATGGCTATTTTTTCTGATTATATCGAGTCTATTATGGAGGTCTTCATGGATGACTTCAGTGTTTATGGGACCGATTTTGATAATTGTTTAGCCAATCTGACTAAGGTCTTGCAACGTTGTGAGAAAAGCAATCTTGTTTTAAACTGGGAGAAGTGCCACTTCATGGTAACTGAAGGGGTGGTACTTGGTCATTTGGTGTCTGGACGAGGCATCCAAGTGGATAAAGCTAAAGTGGAAGTGGTTGAGCAATTACCGTACCCGGTGAATGTTAAAAGTGTTAGAAGTTTCCTTGGTCATGCGGGGTTCTATCGTCGTTTTATTAAGGATTTTTCAAAGATTGCTCAACCAATGACTAAGCTTCTCCATAAGGATGCCCCATTTGTCTTTACTGATGAGTGTGTTAAGTCTTTTGACAGGATTAAACAAGCTCTAATCTCAGCTCCTATTATCCAGTCTCCCGATTGGACATTGCCGTTTGAGATAATGTGTGATGCCAGTGACTATGCAGTTGGGGCTGTTTTGGGGCAAAGGAAGGATAAGGTGCTACATGCAGTTTACTATGCCAGTAAGACGTTGGATGATGCGCAAGTTAACTATGCTACCACTGAAAAGGAGTTACTTGCGGTTGTCTTTGCTTTGGATAAGTTTAGAGCCTATCTTGTGGGTTCTAAGGTGATCGTCTATACTGACTATGCGGCACTAAAATACTTGTTGGCTAAGAAGAAAGCCAAACCTAGGCTTATTCGTTGGATCTTGTTGCTACAAGAATTTGATTTGGAGATCCGGGATAAGTCAGGTGCTGAGAATGTGGTTGCTGACCATTTGTCTCGTCTGAGGTTTGAAGAGGGAGATTCCATCCCCATTGATGATTCGTTTGCTGATGATCATCTCCTTGCCATTACCATGGAGACTCCATGGTTTGCCGATTATGCTAACTTTTTGGTTGGGGGAATTATGCCTCCCGATCAATCCTATCAGCAAAAGAAGAGGTTTCAACACGATGTCAAGAGGTATTTTTGGGATGATCCTTATCTATTCCGGGAATGTGCCGACGGCATTTATCGACGATGTATTCCAGAGGGTGAGGTACATGCCATCCTGTCTCATTGTCACTCTTCTTCATATGGCGGTCATCATGGTCCCTCAAGGACGTTTGCTAAAGTTATGCAGTCGGGTTTTTATTGGCCGACTATTCTCAAGGATGCTACTACTTTTGTCCGTTCTTGTGACGCATGTCAAAGGACGGGAAATATTTCGCAAAGGCATGAGATGCCTCAAACGGGTATTCTGGAAGTCGAAATATTCGATGTTTGGGGTATTGACTACCAAGGGCCATTCCCATCTTCCCATGGTAACCAATATATTCTGGTAGCAGTTGATTATGTCTCCAAATGGGTGGAAGCCATTGCCACTCCCACTTGTGATGCCAAAGCAGTTATTAAACTGTTTCAGAAGATCATTTTCCCACGATTTGGGGTTCCTCGTGCTCTCATTAGCGATGGAGGAAAGCATTTCAATGAGCGTCATCTTAATTCTTTATTGAAGAAATATGGCGTTACACATCGTCGGGGGTTAAGTTATCATCCGCAGACAAGTGGTCAGGTAGAGGTTTCTAATAAGGAGATTAAATCAATCCTTGAGAAAGTCGTGAGTAAATCCAGGAAGGATTGGAGTCGTAAGCTTGATGACACTTTATGGGCTTACCGACTTGCTTTTAAGACTCCAATCGGTGCTTCTCCATACCGGTTAGTCTATGGCAAGACATGACATTTACCGGTAGAACTTGAACATAGGGCTATGTGGGCCATAAAAGAGCTTAATATGGATCCCTCACTGGCGGGTGAGAAACGACTTATGCAGTTGAACGAGCTCGATGAGTTTCGATTGCATGCCTATGATAGTGCTCGGGTTTACAAGGAGAAGACAAAGAAATGGCATGACAAGCATATCCTGCAGCGGGAATTTAAAGTTGGTGATAAAGTATTATTATTTAACTCCCGTTTGCGTTTGTTTCCAGGTAAACTCAAGTCCAGATGGTCGGGACCGTTCACAGTTACCGAGGTAAACAAGTTTGGGTCGGTTTCACTACAAACCGACAAGGGTGAGGTTTTCAAAGTCGATGGTCAACGATTGAAGATCTATTATGATGGAGCATTTATTGGAGTGATAGAGGCCGTCGACCTTTTCACTCTTGATAAATCATCATGACTTTGAGGTACAACGGTTGTGCGGGACCGATATAAACCAGCGCTAACCGGGAGGCAACCCGGCATTTACTTGTACTTTATTTGTAAATTTTATTTTTCGATTAGCCTAATTATTAATGTCATAGTTTAATTAGATTTAGTTTGGATAGTTAATATAGTTGTGCTTTATTGAGTGTGGTGAGGGAGCGATCTAACAATTTTATTGAGTGTTTACAGCTAATACAATTGGAAGACGCTTTCATAACGAGGAAACGAAAAGAAAGAAAGGAGAAAAGAAGAGAAGCACGAGAAAAAAAAACTGAACACACAGGTTACTCGACCGAGCAAACATCTGCTCGATCGAGTTTTTACACATCCCACACATCAGCCACTTCAAAGAACTCAAAAAAACAGATTTCTTTGGTTGCTCGATCGAGCAAGCTCCTCTTGCTCGATCGAGTCGGCCGGTCTGAACCGGTCCCGAAGGCTAATAAGCAGGTTTTCCCCAAATTTCTTCTTATTCTTCTTCATATTTCGTCCTCTTTCCTCTCTCCCTCACCCTTATTCTCTCATATAATTCCCTCAAACTCATTCAAATCATCAACAAATCATCAATCTAGCATCAACAAACATTATTTCACTTGTTTTAAGTTCAATTTGTGAAGAAATTGGTGCTCTTGCTCCCTCCTTTTGCCCAAATTGTGAATCTAGGGTTTGCTTCTTATTTCTTCAATTTTTGTGCTTCTAATTCATTGTTGTTGCTTCCTAGCTTTGTTATTTAGTAATTATTCACTCTTGCATTGCTAATTGCTCCGTCTTTCTTGCGTTTTAGACTCAAATTTGAATTTTTTTCGAGTTAGGGTTAGCTAATCCGTCTTTTGAGCATAGAGTTGTGTTTGTTGTGTTTTATTTACTTTAATTAGCTATGTCTAGGCAAGAAGGAACTAGTAAGCGTCGTAGAGCACCCCGTCTTGTCCGACAACCTGACGTAGAGGCGATTCCGGGTAACCCCGATTACCCTTGGATCGTTTTCAACACACAAGAGCAGCATGACCGGTTTGCTTTGCTTATGGGTTGTCCTATGGACCCTACTCGCTGTGTGTGCCCCAACGTTCTTGATTCACTCGGTTTTGGGAATGCCATGTTTGCTATGTTTCACAGAATCGGGTTTGGGGGGCTATATTCCCTAAATGAGCTTTCTTACCGACCATTGACACTTGAATTTTTCAGTTCCTATGATTGGGACGAGACCAATGAAAGTGTGTCTTTTAGGTTGCTTAATCGGGATTTTGTGTTGACTTACGCCGAATTGGCGAATCATTTGGGTCTTTCTGTCGGTGACGATGATACTTTTATTGCTGTTCCTTCCGGCTTTCAAGCCGTTGAATATTTTCGTTTATTTACGGGTCTTCCTGAGGCACGTGTCAATGCCATGGCGGTCAATGATGTGCAACATCCTTGTCTAAGGTTGTTTTTGCGTTTCTTTAGCCTCCTTTTATTTGCTAGGAAGGACCTAAGTAAGATTAATTCTCATGAGGTCCTATTACTTGCTTCTACCCTCAACCCCATGCATGAGATTGATTTTTATTTTAATCCGGTTGGTTTGGTGTGCTTTGCTTTCTGGAGGATCACTTCCGCTACCCAACATTCCTTAGATTGTGGTGCCTGGGTCACTCGGTTGGCTAGGAGACTTGCTGGGTTTGGGGGAGACCGTAACTACACACCAATGACCCCTCTTCATGCCCCTAGAGTGGACGAGGAGTACTTGCGCCACACCCTTTGCTGGATTAACGCGTTAGGGAACGCTAGATTTCAGTGGCGAGTACGAGGGACCCAGTGGATAGCTCTTCCTGATACCGATAACCATCTCCCTTCTACGGAGCGGTTGTCCACCCATGATCCTGAGACTGGACCTACCCCTCCCCCTCGTTCTTATGTGGTTCCACCTGAGATTGTTTTTACTTTGGCCGAGAATCGTCGACCTCGTCGGCGGATCACTCCTTCTACTTCTACTCAGGCTACCACCACCCCGATTCCACGCTTTACACCCACCCCGGCTCCTTACCCTTACCCTCCACTTGCTTCCACCTATGATCCAGCTTTAGAGAGGGAGATTAGGATTCACCAAGGAATTAACAATGACTTGGTGATGAGGGGACTTTGGGAGAACCTTATGCGGACTGATCTTAATGCCACTGCTGGTTGGACTTCGCCGAGCTACTACCGAGGTCCGGGTGATGAGACTGGTGTGTTTGATAATTATGGGGTGACTCCTCAACAGTTTTCCCAGGAGTTTAGTCACGATTATGGTTACCTGGGTCGTTCTTGGTATACTCCTATCCAACCGGATGCTCCAGTTGGTGGGTTTGGTGACCCGTTTCGGGCTTCTTCTTCTGGTGTTGCTGGGAGGGGAGATGATGATGATGATGATGATCAGGCGCAGTAGTGGCCGCTGTCACTACACCCCCATTTTGCATCTGGTTTGGGGGAAGCTATGCTTATAAGCTGGTACTATCTATCCTTGTACTTTCTTTTATTGTATTTTCTTTTATTTATTTCCCCTTCCCTTTTGTTAGTAGTGTCCTTTAGGTTGCTGATGTTGGTTGATTGTGTGATAGTTGTGCTGTTAGAGTCACAATGAGGACACTGTGACATTTAGGTTTGGGGGAGAGTCTTTATTTCAGTCGTGTGTTTATTTTATTTAAAAAGAAAAAAATCATAAAAATTGAAAAATTTACAAAATCCAAAAACATGTTTTATTTTATTTTATTAGGTCGAGTCTTGGTGAAGTTGAATTACAATGATGATAATTTGCATTGTTTTTGCATTTGAATCCCAAATAAGTTATCCATGTACATTGTTTTGACTTACTATTTTTGAAAACAAAGCTCATAGTACAAGTCTTGACCGTTTTTTACATACCTTATGCTAATTAGATTTGGCGATTTTTGTTGGTAAACCACCTAAAATTCTGAGGTCTATAGAGCTTCCTAGGCCAGGAACATCAATAAACTGGTCTCATTAGTTGTTTTTAGGCTTGAGTGTGGTACTCCTTGTGGAATGTGTAACATCAAATTGCATAAGTGTGACATTCGTTTCTTGATACTATACGCGTTCGTTTGATAAGTGCATGATGAAAGGTGATTCTTTTTGTTCAAATGAGTCTCACATAGCCAAAAAGACTTGATTTTATACCCTTATTATTGAGTTCTTCATGTTTAGCCTATTTGAGCCTTTGTAGCCTGTTTTATAACCTATCTAATAGCTACATTCCTAGAACTTGCCTACCTTATCGGGACAGTCGCAGTTGCATGTTTTTCTTATCTACTTGTCTACTATGGTTGGGTCGGGATTTCAAAAAGAATATCATTGGGTGTAGCAAGTATGTTGGCAATTGTGTCATTTATTCCCTTTGTTGAGAAAAGTTATGAAGCAAAAGAAAAGAAAAAGTTATGAAGCAAAAGAAAAGAAAAAGAAAAGATTTGATTTGAAAAAAAAAAATGAAAAAAAGATGAAAGAAGAGAAAAAAAAAAAAAAAAAAAAAATATGTTGCTTCATTGAATTATTCAAGGGAAAATGAAAGGGAATTTACTAGAGTGTAATGCATATTTAGAGAGCAATTTCGATCTCTCTCTTGCGTTGTCAAAGTTTAAGATGATTTCTCTAGTTGGTGTTGGTTTGTGCTAGTCTTGTAGATTTGTTTTGGTACGTGTCGCTGCGACTACCGGTCTTAGCCCCACATTTCCATACGTGCCTTGGCACAGTCCTTTTCTATACCTTCACCCATTAGCCTCCCTTTTTGTCCTGATTCATGTGCTTTATAGCGAATGCGTATTTGTTTGGGAAATTACTATCACATTAGAATGCATGCATGTTTCATAAGTTGAGTGAGTGTTTCTATTTCTTTCTATCTTCACAAAACTCACCTTTACATAAACTTATGAGTGCTTGAGTGAATCCGTGAGAATCCGACAAATTGAGCCTTGCAAGATTGAAAGGTATTTGGTTTTGGCTACACTACGGTATCATGTAAAATCTTGGATTATGAGCTGCGTTTTCTACTTTCCTGTACCTTTGAATTGGTTTTATTGGTACAACTTGGTCATTACTTTGTTATAGATATGGATAGCTTGGGATTTGTATGTGCATTAACATTAGCTTTGAGTTTTTCATTCACCATTTGTATGTTTGTCCTTGTATATGTTGAGTGCTTTGCTTAGGGACAAGCAAAGGATTGGTTTGGAGGAGTTTGATGATCACTATTTATACACATATTTTATGCTTCCCTTAGTTACATATAACTCGATTTACCGTCTTTCCTTGCTTATTTCTATGCTATTTTAGCTAGAATATCGATTCTGCCGCTTTTGTTATGTTTCAATGCAGATTGGATGCATTTGGAGCTTTTTGAGATGATATGGAGCATGGCGGAGTTGGATCGTAGAAGCTAGGCACGGGAATCGAGGAAGAAAAGACAAGAAATGAAGAAAAGTCGAAGAAACAAGCTATAATGAGGTCTGCTCGATCGAGCAAAACAACTTGCTCGACCGAGTTGTGGCCTGGTCTTGCTCGATCGAGCAGATGACCCTTGCTCGATCGAGCAAGTCATTATTTCGGCGGATTTTCGTGTTTTCCTTAATTTTAACCTAATTAGTAGGATCTTTTGTATTATAAAAAGAAAGCTCGTCTTTCTTAATTATATATACTTTCTTATGCTTTTTAATACTTTTAAGCTTTAATTCAGAAACCCTAATTTAGTTCGCTTGCCTCCGGATTTATTTCATCAAAGACGATTGTCTTTAGTTCATCTTGTAATCGGTATTCT
>JAIUZE010010295.1:0-40142 GCA_022085475.1 Heliosperma pusillum
CATAAAATAAAAAGGTCATTTACAAAACGGAACTACTATTCTACAAACGAAATGTACAAGACGGGAGACATATCTCCCGTATAAATACGGAAATAAAAGTGTATCTAATAATATAAAAACTATGAACCGAATATAGGTCCAAGGTAAAATACTTCGCTCGCTAGCTCGTCATGTACCCCAAAATATGCATCACCACCTGTTCGACCGCATTAAATATAAACACGGAAGCCACAGTCAGTGGGGAGGAACTCCGAGTTCTCCCAGCCACGAAATGTCGAGTTTAATGAAACATGAAAACATAAAAGCAATGTATATAGAAAATACAAAACCTTAACATATATGATATGGTTTTCATGTTATGAAACAGTTAACTAACATATAACCTATCATATGAAAGCTATCATGTGAATCCGATAATAAAATATAACTCGAGGTAAGGAAGCTGGTATGCTGGCTCAGCGGTTACCATGTAACATGGCCCTGATACACTCAAACCCTAATCAACACGTAATCATGTGAATCAGTTAACAATCGTTAATCCAAACTCTATCAATCCTAGCCGGCTTGAATCTCACCTTCTAGAACTCATAGAATCATACAAACATGAAAGACCAATACTTCTACAAACAGGCATAAGTTCTTAGAACCGTCAATAGTCATCTGTAACTCGAGGCTATACCACAAGGTAGGAAAACTCTAGTCCTAGATGATCAGACCTAGCCGACAACAGCTATTCGTTCCACGTCCAATGATATAACCTGTCTATGAGAAACTCTACTAGGCGACCCCCCCCCCCTAAGCAGAGATGGCTAGTACTTAAGCTGGCTCCCTTCCCAAAGCGGAACTCTTAGGATGCCATGCCCCGACTTGGATATACACCCACCAAGCCGGGACACAAAAGCTATTAACCATGAACTATATACTCGTTAAAGACAGTACGGGCCTATCGATGTCATGGTCCAAGCTACTCATTTAGAATTAGAATGGTCAAGACGCCATATACTCATAATTCTCTATGGGTACTTAGTCAACACGACCCCAACCATATAATCAAACAGTCACGGGAATTACATCTCTATCATAGTGACTAGAATGCAAATCAAATAATAATCAAATATCATATCGCCTCGTACTACGAAGCTATCAGTAATTAAATACAACTTACTGAAGGCAAATCCCCCCGACCCGAGTCCGCGAGCGGGGTCATCAGTCAAATCGGGGCTGACTAGATCTTAGTTTGACCAAACCCGTTGGATCAACCCGGCTAGAAGCAGAGTCTTTATCACATAGACATAAAATCAACATATTCATCTCATGTTATTTTATTACTACTTCTAACATGTGAATTATCATAATATACCCAAAGCCCGCTTGACTTAAATGATTTCAACGTAAACTGATCTCGTATTATAATTTCTAACATGTGAGAAATAATAATTTTATGAAAACCTTTTTAATTTAATATTTTACTTATTAATATTTCCCACTTGCTAAATATTATAAAACACGATAAAAATGACGATAACTCAAAAACCGACACGAGTCCCAAGGTGGGACCCACGGGCTGAATTGGGCCGGACCCACATGGGCCTGATTTGGGCCCCACGGCCTAAATGGGCTAAAGTGGCTGATTTTTCTAACTTGTACTAAAACCGTTTTCTAATATTTCCCGCATGCTTTAACGTAATTAAAACCCGTCAAAACAACAATTAAACAACCAAACATCGACACAACCCAAAGACCAAAACCCGGACCCACCTTGACCAACCCAGACCGGGTCTGAACCGGCCTGGACCGGTCTGGTTTGGACCCGGTTCAGCCCCTTCCCCACGGTTCACCATCAAACCAACACCAAATTAATTTCTAACATGTTTTAACCATCAAACAACCATTTTAACAAACATCCATACAAAATCATAAGTTATTAAAATCATCAAAATTTGTCAAGAACACTACACTTGTTAAAATTTCATAAACAACATAAAAATCATAACTTGTTAAAAATCATCAAAATTCATCAAGAACAACAAACTTGTTAAAATTTCCTAAACAACATAAAAATCATAACTTAGTAAAAATCATTAAAATTCTTCAAGAACACTAAATTTGTTAAAATTCCATAAACAACATAAAAATTATAACTTAGTAAAAATCATTAAAATTCTTCAAGAACACTAAATTTGTTAAAATTTCATAAACAACATAAAAAAAATCATAACTTATGAAAAACCATAAAAATTCATCAAGAACAATAATTCAACATAAAAATTCACTACAACTTAAAAATCATCAAGAACAATAATACAACATAAAAATTCCATACAACATAAAAATCATCAAAAATCATAAAACAACATAAAAATTCCATACAACATAAAAAATCATCAAAAATCATAAAACAACATAAAAATCACTACTTAACATATTACTAACTAAAAATCCATAAATCATAAAACATGAACCAAAAATAAAGATGAACCAAAATCAAAATAAATAAAACTAAAGGCTATGTTACTAACTCAAATCCTAAATAACCCTAACATGAATCATAAACTAAAAGCTATGTGACATTAATTCGTCGAGTAAATCGGAATTGTTACCTTAGCTAGCAAAACCCACTTAGCACAAAATAATAAGAAGTAATAATTAAGAAACCCTTCTACTAGTCTTCACCCAAAATATAAGAGTCCCCAAATTCGTCTTCAAACTCTTCCCCTATAAGAAATAACAAGAAAAACAATTATTAGAACTTAAACTAAATTTCTCATAATTAAAGTGTTGAAAACGATCTTGACTGAATTGAATTTAAAACGTACTAGAAGATGGAGAGCGAAGAGGAGATCCTAGAAATATAAATTAGGAAGGATTTAATTAAGAAATGAAGGATTTATGGAGGTTTTGCTCAAGAACGATGAAGAACAATTGATGAACGATGAAGAACACGAAGAACGATTAAAGAAAGGGATATTTTGATCTTTATTTGATTTGTTGAAAAGTGAAAAGGTGTTTGTGAGTAAAGTGGAGTGGAGTTGGACGTGAGTTTATAGACAAATAAAGGTGTTGAGTTTTAAAATTGCTGTTCCGTAATTGACTCGCGTTTAATAATTATTTTACGGTAAATGATTAAATATAATTTACGATAAAGTTAATATCAAGATATTATGATATATTACTCACAAGTAATGAAAATATCAAGGCTATTAGAGGACTTTTTGAGCCGTGTGGTATGGTGAAGAATCGGTCTGATTTCGAGCGTTTTGCGTAATTTTCGTTAATTGATCGATAAAGTGAAATAATATCTAGATATTATAATATTATAATCAAAAGTACTGAAATATCAAGCCCTATTAGAGGACTAAATGGACCGTGTGGCATGGTGAGGGTTCGGTCTGTTTTTGCTCGATTTGCGTAATCTTCGTTGACGGATCGATAAAGTAAGTAAATATCTAGATATTTTGATTATTTTAATCAAAATAAATAAAACATCTAATGGTGAGTGGAAAGCGATGACATCAACGTGTGACTCATGCCAAAGTCGAGTTTCGATTTTGTTGCGCGCATTACGATGCGTCGGGAATAGTTAAATGACGTTCGAGTAAAACCCGTAAAAGTTATTCTTTAAATTCCGAATAAATTCAAAATAATTATATTAAATTATGATAAATCTTAATAAATCTTAATAAAAATAAATTAAAAATATTATTTTTTTAAATAAAATTTCTGTCTTCAAACTTACAAGGCGAGTCGGGAAAAGTCAACGAAAGTCAAAGTCGACTTAAAAGTCGAGAAAAGTCAAAATGACTTAAAAGTTTAAGAAAAGTTTATGACGACTTAAAAGTCAAGAAAAGTCAATGACGACTTTAAAAAGTCAAGAAAAAGTCAAAGACGACTTAAAAGTCACGAAAAGTCAAAGATGACTAAAAACGGTCTTTTCATGAAATCTCTCAAAAATTCCAAATACGAACGCGGAATTTCAAAATAAGACTCGGAACAAAAATTCCTATTTTAAAACTTAAGTTCTACTGAAAAGTGTTAGTAAATATTTTTACTAGAAAAATTGGCATTTTTAGGGTTGTTACAGTGGGCCAATCCCTGATTGCCTTAACCTTCTCAGGATCAACAGCTACCCCATCCTTGGATATGATGAACCCAAGGAAATGAACCTCAGGCTGCATGAAAGTGCACTTCTCTAGCTTACCATATAGCTTATTCTTCCTGAGAACCTCACAAAGCAAGTTCAGATGTTGTAGGTGTTCTTTCTTGCTTGAACTGTAGACTAGAATGTCATCAAAGTATACCACAATGAAATTTCCCAAGTAAGGCCTTAAGACTTCTGTCATGAGCCTCATGAAGGTGCTAGGGGCATTGGAGAGCCCAAATGGCATCACTAACCATTCATACAGCCCATGCTTGGTCTTGAACGCAGTCTTCCACTCATCTCCAGCTCTTATCCTTACTTGATGATACCCTTGCCTTAGATCAATCTTAGTGAACACTTGAGCCCCACTGAGTTCATCCAGAATGTCATTGAGTCTAGGTATAGGGAACCTATACTTAATGGTGATATTGTTAATTGCTCTGCTATCTATACACATCCTCCAAGTTCCATCCTTCTTAGGCACTAGCCGTGCTGGTACAGCACAAGGACTAAGAGACTCCCTGACATACCCTTTGCTAAGCAATTCTCCCACCTGAGATTGCAGCTCTTGTGTTGCCCTGGGGGCACTTCTATAGGCTGGCTTGTTTGGAAGGACAGCCCCAGGTACTAGATCAATGTGGTGCTCAATTCCCCTTAGTGGGGGTAATCCACTAGGTAGTTCAGCAGGGAAAACATCCTCATAGGTTTTCAGCAAGGCTTGCACTTCCTTATGCACTTGGTTAGACCCTTCCCCTACCTCCTTGGTGAGGAGGACATAGACTGGCCTAAGATCATTTAACTCTTGCTCCATCTCTGCTTCACTTAACAGCAGAACTTCCTTAGCAGCTTCAGTTAAGAGTGGAGGGTTCCCTTTCATGATAGGGGGTAAAGGAGCTAAGATGATTTTCTTCTTCCCAAACCTAAAAGAGTAAGTATTGTCCCTTCCCTGATGGACAGCATCCCTATCAAACTCCCAGGGCCTCCCTAATAGAAGGTGACAAGCATCCATAGGCAATACATCACACAAGGCCTCATCAGCATATCCTTCCCCAATAGAAAATGGAACAACACATTGTTGATCTACTCTAACTTCAGCCCCCTTGTTCAGCCACCTAAGCTTGTAAGGTTGAGGGTGGTCTTTGGTGGGCAATGTTAGTTTATCCACCATTGTCTTAGAGGCTACATTGGTGCAACTCCCTCCCTCCACAATCAGATTACACACCCTCCCTTTTATGGTGCACCTAGTTCTAAAGATCTGGTGTCTTTGATCTTCTTCTAAGGGTTGGGGTTGTGTGTGCATCACCCTCCAAGTCACCAGACTTAACCCAGCATCAGGTTCTATCAACTCCTCACTAGCCTCTATCTCAGGCTCTTCCATCTCCTCATCACAGACCAACCCCTCATCATCCCCCCAATGGATTACCTCTAGAGTGCTCAGAGCTCTTTTAGATGGACATTCTCTAGCAAAATGTCCATATCCTTGACATTGAAAACACTTTTTGAGGGGGGTAGTCTTCCTTTGGCCTGCCTCAACAACCTTGCTTTTATCAGGGTTAAAAGGAGTCTTAGTAGGAGCCACAGGTGCTCCCATCTTAATTCCTACAAAAGGTTTGTAGTTAGGTGTTCTAGCAGGAGTTTTAGAGACACTGGCTTTCCCTTTCCCCAACTTTTCTACTCTTAAGGACAAGTTGACAGCTTCCTCAAAGGAGTATATGTTTTGCAGCCTAACTTTACTAGCTATCCTCTCATCCACGCCTTCTAAAAACCTTGCTATCTTTTGCTCAGATTTCTCAACAACCTCACATTGCAATGTAAGTTGTTCAAAGTCTCTTAAATAAGATTCTACAGGTTTTTGTTCTTGTTTAAGGTGAGGGAGCTTAATGAACATGTCCTGAGTGTAGTCCCTAGAGACAAACTTAGCTCTCATCTTCTTTTTCAGTTTGAGCCATGACTTAACAGGTTCTTTCCCTTCCCTACCCCTCAAGGTTTTCATGTTTTCATACCACAGTGAGGCATAGCCTTTTAGTTTCATGATAGCAACCTTAAAAGCCTTTCTATCAGTGTATCCTTTAAACTCAAAGTCTCTTTCTACAGACCTTAGCCAATCTAAGAAATCATCAGGGTTCAAGCTACCTAGAAAGTCAGGAATCTCTACCTTGATATCTTTGTCTTGGTGTCTGAGAAGATTGTGATCTGAGCCATCTGAATCTGACATTTCAAACTGATCTACAGGTTGTCTCCTCATTACTCCACCTTGTGGGAAAGGTGCTCCTCTTCCTCGACCTCTGCCTCCCCTTGTATCATTGTTCTGTTGGCCCTCAAGGAGTTCATTGACAGATCTAGAGACCTCCATTACAGTTCTGGCAATATCTTGAACTGTGTTTTCAAGACCTGTGATTCTCTCTTCACTCATGGTTGTATTTTGTGTTTTTAATGTAGTTAGGTAGATGAACTCACAAACCAAAGCTTTGATAACCAATTTGCACTGAAACTATTCAGAAAAGACAACTAAACAATGACAAACTGAGCTAAGATTAAGACACTTGCAAGTACTCTGTTTCTGTTTGAATTGATTGTTAAAGAACAAGGATAGGACCTTAACCAAAGCACAAAGCCAATGGTTGAGGTTTGAACCTTGATCCCAGCACAAAGCTAAGGACCCAAGCTCACTTCCAAGCACAAAGCAAAGGAAGTTGTCTCAAGCACACAGCCAAGAGATGCAACAGAAACAAGGTTTCAGTTTTATGTTTTACTTCAAATCTGATTTGCATTTCATTAGGTGAAGGCCTTATATAGGCAGCAAAGATACACTCAGACGTTTAGGATACATCTAGGGCCACAAGGGCTTACAACATGAAACAAAATAACAGCTACAAACTTGCAGAATTCTGACATAAAGTAGATAAAGTAGAAAGTAGTTTCTAAAGAGACAATCTTCCTTAATTGTTTGATCAGTTGTGTCTTGGGTGAAGAGTGGACTTTCAAGCTTGGGTTTGTGAACCAAACTGAAGTAGGAAGGCTCCCAAAGATGTGCTGAAGGTACCTCACGCATTGTTTGTTCAAAAGGGGAAGGTTGACAGTGACGTATTAACTACTACACCAAAGGCTGAAATCTGGACAGTTTGAAGTTGTCCCTAAGCTAACTCTTTGTGTGTTTGTTTCTTGGAAGGGAAGTCCTGGGGAAAGTTGTAGAGGACCTTCCCAAGACATAGTTTTAGGGATTGGTTAGGCTTGTTTGATTGGCTAAAAGAGGAAGTTTTGACAAAACAGCTAAACTGCTACATGTAAGGCTGTAACTGGACTGGTTCCTTGGGTTGTGTTTTGAGGGGTGTTCTTGACGTTTTCTGAGGAAGGTTTCCTGGACAAAAAGGTAGTAGACCCTCCCTAGTACCATGCCCCATAGTTGGTTTGGAGTCCCTAAGCTTGGAAGTTGCCCTGAGACCCTCCCCAAGGCACTGCTGCTGGCTGAGTTTCCAAAGGTTTTGTTGGCTTGTTTTGTGAGTCTGTTTTGTGGCTTGTTTGGTCTTGGCTCGTGTCATGGCTACCACTGGCTCGTGTCTTTGTGTGGTGGCTTGGGCCTGGGCTATACAAAGCATTAAGATAGCTTTTGACATAGGGTAGGTTTGGCATTGAATCCTGGTTAGGCTGATCATAGGTTGATTGGCCTTGTCTTTTAGCATGGCATTGAACTCCTGTTGCAACCCCTCCTTCTTGAAAAAGATTTGCCCTCAAATCCTCTTCATCCTCAGAGTCCTCTTGATAATGACTTAGATCTCCCACATTGAATGTCCCATGTACCCCATAATCCCCTGGTAAATCTATCTTATAAGCATTAGGTCCTACCCTTTCAAGCACCTCAAAAGGACCATCAGCTCTTGGCATGAGTTTGTTTTTCCTCTTCTCTGGGAACCTTTATTTCCTTAAGTGTAACCATACCATGTCTCCTGCCTTGAACTCCCTAGCTTTCTTTGGACCTTTGGCTCTTGACTTATACATCTCATTTATTTTCTCAATCTGTTTCTTGACTTGACTGTGAATCTGCATCATTTGTTGTACTCTTTCTTTGGCATCATAGTTGACTTCTTTCCTTATCACTGGTGCTAGGTCTGTTGGCATTAGAGGATTAGCACCATAAACAACTTCAAAAGGGGTCTTACCTGTGCTGTGTGAGGGAGCTCTATTGAATGCAAACTCAGCCTCTGACAGTTTGATATCCCAATCCTTTAATGACTTAGCAATGATACATCTCAAGATCCTTCCTAGTGTTTTGTTAGTAACCTCTGTCTGGCCATCTGTTTGGGGATGGTATGCTGTACTGAAAAGTAACCTTGATCCTAGGAGTCTCCAGAGTGATCTCCAGAAGTGGCTCATGAACTTAGTGTCCCTATCAGACACAATGCTCCTTGGTACCCCATGCAACTTGACTATTTCCTTGAAGTAGAGCTCTGCTACCCCCATGGCATCTTCTGTCTTCTTGCAAGCAACAAAATGGGCCATTTTGCTGAACCTGTCCACTACCACCATGACTGAGTCTTTGCCCCTTTGTGTCCTAGGAAGTTCCACTATGAAGTCCATGTTGATGTCCTCCCATGGTTTGTTTGGTACAGGTAGAGGGGTGTAGGGACCTGCTTGGAACTGTGACTTGGCTAGTTGACAGGGTTTGCACCTCTTGATAGTATCCTGCACATCTCCCAGCATTTTTGGCCAGTAGAACTGCTCATGTAATATCTCATATGTCTTTTGTACTCCAAAGTGCCCTGCAAGCCCATTGCAATGGACCTCTTTGACTAGTAACCCTATGTAAGGACCTCTAGGTATGCATAGTTTGTTCCCTTGGAAGAGGAAGCCATTCTGTGTCAAGTATTTACTTCCCTTCTTGAGCTTTCCTTCTGAATACTCCTCCCATTCCTCCTTGAAGTCTGGATCTTCTATGTAGAGTTCCTTCATGAACTCTAAGCCTAGGACTCTTTGCTCCATGAATGACAACATCACAGATCTCCTAGAAAGAGCAGCAGCCACTACATTGCTCTTTCCTTCTATATACTTGCTTGAAAAGGAGAAGGATTGCAGGAATTTCACCCACTTGGCATGCCTGGGGTTGAGTTTGTGTTGGCCATTGATGAACTTCAAGGCCTCATGGTCTGAATGTAGCACAAAAGGCTTAGGTTTTAGGTAATGCCCCCAATGATTCAGAGCTCTCACTATGGCATAAAACTCTTTGTCATAGGTAGAGTAATTTAACCTTGCTCCACTTAGCTTCTCACTGAAATAGGCTATGAGCCTCTTCTCTTGAACCAGTACTGCCCCAACTCCTAACCCACTTGCATCACATTCTACTTCAAACAGTTTGTTAAAGTCAGGTAAGCCTAGTATAGGGGATCTACACAACAGATCCTTAATGGTTTTGAAGGACTTCTCTGCCTTTTCTCCCCAAGTAAACTCTCCTTTCTTCATGCATTCTGTGATAGGAGCCATGATAGAACTGAACCCCCGAATGAACCTTCTATAGAAGGATGCCAACCCATGGAAACTCCTGACCTCTGTCACTGTCTTAGGTGTGGGCCAATCCCTGATTGCCTTAACCTTCTCAGGATCAACAGCTACCCCATCCTTTGATATGATGAACCCAAGGAAATGAACCTCAGGCTTCATGAAAGTGCACTTCTCTAGCTTACCATATAGCTTATTCTTCCTGAGAACCTCACAAAGCAAGTTCAGATGTTGTAGGTGTTCCTTCTTGCTTGAACTGTAGACTAGAATGTCATCAAAGTATACCACAATGAAATTTCCCAAGTAAGGCCTTAAGACTTCTGTCATGAGCCTCATGAAGGTGCTAGGGGCATTGGAGAGCCCAAATGGCATCACTAACCACTCATACAGCCCATGCTTGGTCTTGAAAGCAGTCTTCCACTCATCTCCAGCTCTTATCCTTACTTGATGATACCCTTGCCTTAAATCAATCTTAGTGAACACTTGAGCCCCACTGAGTTCATCCAGAATGTCATTGAGTCTAGGTATAAGGAACCTATACTTAATGGTGATATTGTTAATTGCTCTGCTATCTATACACATCCTCCAAGTTCCATCCTTCTTAGGCACTAGCAGTGCTGGTACAGCACAAGGACTAAGAGACTCCCTGACATACCCTTTGCTAAGCAATTCTCCCACCTGAGATTGCAGCTCTGGTGTTGCCCTGGGGTCACTTCTATAGGCTGGCTTGTTTGGAAGGACAGCCCCAGGTACTAGATCAATGTGGTGCTCAATTCCCCTTAGTGGTGGTAATCCACTAGGTAGTTCAGCAGGGAAAACATCCTCATAGGTTTTCAGCAAGGCTTGCACTTCCTTAGGCACTTGGTTAGACCCTTCCCCTACCTCCTTGGTGAGGAGGACATAGACTGGCCTAAGATCATTCAACTCTTGCTCCATCTCTGCTTCACTTAACAGCAGAACTTCCTTAGCAGCTTCAGTTAAGAGTGGAGGGTTCCCTTTCAGGATAGGGGGTAAAGGAGCTAAGATGATTTTCTTCTTCCCAAACCTGAAAGAGTAAGTGTTGTCCCTTGCCTGATGGACAACATCCCTATCAAACTCCCAAGGCCTCCCCAATAGAAGGTGACAAGCATCCATGGGCAATACATCACACAAGGCCTCATCAGCATATCTCTTACCAATAGAAAATGGAACAACACACTGTTGATCTACCTTAACTTCTGCCGCCTTGTTCAGCCACCTAAGCTTGTAAGGTTGAGGGTGGTCTTTGGTGGGCAATGTTAGTTTATCCACTAGTGTTTTAGAAGCTACATTGGTGCAGCTACCTCCATCCACAATCAGATTACAAACCCTCCCTTTAATGGTACACCTGGTTCTAAAGATCTGGTGTCTTTGATCTCTTTCTAAGGGTTGGGGTTGTGTGTGCATTACCCTCCATGTCAATAGACTTAACACAGCATCAGGCTCTATCAACTCCTCACTAGCCTCTATTTCAGGCTCTTCCATTTCATCATCACAGACCAAAACCTCATCCTCTCCCCATTGAATTACTTCTAGGGTGCTCAGAGCTTTTTTAGATGGACATTCTCTAGCAAAATGTCCATATCCTTGACATTGAAAACACTTTTTGAGAGGGGTAGTTTTTCTTTGGCCTGCATCAACAGCCTTGCCTTTATCAGGGTTGAAAGGAGTCTTAGTAGGAACCACAGGTTCTTTTATCTTGACTCCTACAAAGGGTTTGAAGGTAGGGGTTCTAGCAGGTGTCTTAGAGGCACTGGCTTTTCCTTTCCCCAACTTTTCTACCTTAAAGACAAGTTGACAGCTTCCTCAAAGGAGTATATATTTTGTAGCCTGACTTTACTAGCTATCCTCTCATCCAAACCTTCTAAGAACCTTGCTATCTTTTGCTCAGATTTCTCAACAACCTCACATTGCAGTGTGAGTTGTTCAAAGTCCCTTAGATAAGACTCTACAGGTCTTTGGTCTTTCTTTAGGTGAGTAAGCTTAATGAACATGTCCTGAGTGTAGTCCCTAGAGACAAACTTAGCTCTCATTTTCTTTTTCAGTTTGAGCCATGACTTTACAGGTTCTTTCCCTTCCCTAACCCTCAAGGGTTTCATGTTTTCATACCATAGTGAGGCATAGCCTTTTAGTTTCATGATAGCAACCTTAAAAGCCTTTCTATCAGTGTATCCTTTAAACTCAAAGACTCTTTCTACAGACCTTAGCCAATCTAGGAAATCATCAGGGTTCATGCTACCTAGAAAGTCAGGGATCTCTACCTTTATGTCTTTGTCCTGGTGTCTGAAAAGACTTTGATCTGAGCCATCTGAGGCTGACATTTCAAACTGGTCTACAGGTTGTCTCCTCCTTCCTCCACCTTGTGGGAAATGTGCTCCTCTTCCTCGACCTCTGCCTCCCCTTGTACCATTGTTCTGTTGGCCCTCAAGGAGTTCATTGACAGATCTAGAGACCTCCATTACAGTTCTGACAAGACCTTGAACTGTGTTTTCAAGACCTGTGATTCTCTCTTCACTCATGGTTGTATTTTGTGTTTTTAATGTAGTTAGGTAGATGAACTCACAAACCAAAGCTCTGATAACCAATTTGCACTGAAACTATTCAGAAAGACAACTAAACAATGACAATTTGATTGAGATTCAGACACTTTGCCAATACTCTGTTTCTGTTTGAATTGATTGTTAAAGAACAAGGATAGGACCTTAACCAAAGCACAAAGCCAATGATTGAGGGTTGAACTTTGATCCCAGCACACAGCTAAGGACCCAAGCTCACTTCCAAGCACAAAGCAAAGGAATTTGTCTCAAGCACACAGCCAAGAGATGCAACAGAAACAAGGTTTCAGTTTTATGTTTTACTTCAAATCTGATTTGTATTTCATTAGGTGAAGGCCTTATATAGGCAGAAAGGATACACTCAGACGTTTAGGACACATCTAGGGCCACAAGGGCTTACAACATGAAACAAAATAACAGCTACAAACTTGCAGAATTCTGACATAAAGTAGATAAAGTAGAAAGTAGTTTCTAAAGAGACAATCTTCCTTAATTGTTTGATCAGGTGTTTCTTGGGTGAAGAGTGGACTTTCAAGCTTGGGTTTGTGAACCAAACTGAAGTAGGAAGGCTCCCAAAGATGTGCTGAAGGTACCTCACGCATTGTTTGTTCAAAAGGGGAAGGTTGACAGTGACATATTAACTACTACACCAAAGGCTGAAATCTGGACAGTTTGAAGTTGTCCCTAAGCTAACTCTTTGTGTGTGTGTTTCTTGGAAGGGAAGTCCTGGGGAAAGTTGTAGAGGACCTTCCCAAGACATAGGTTTAGGGATTGGTTAGGCTTGTTTGATTGGCTAAAAGAGGAAGGTTTGACAAAACAGCTAAACTGCTACATGTAAGGCTGTAACTGGACTGGTTCTCTTGGGTTGTGTTTTGAGGGGTGTTCTTGACGTTTTCTGAGGAAGGTTTCCTGGACAAAAAGGTAGTAGACCCTCCCTAGTACCATGCCTCATAGTTGGTTTGGAGTCCCTAAGCTTGGAAGTTGCCCTAAGACCCTCCCCAAGGCACTGCTGCTGGCTGAGTTTCCAAAGGTTTTGTTGGCTTGTTTTGTGAGTCTGTTTTGTGGCTTGTTTGGTCTTGGCTCGTGTCATGGCTACCACTGGCTCGTGTCATTGTGTGGTGGCTTGGGCCTGGGCTATATAAAGCATTAAGATAGCTTTTGACATAGGGTAGGTTTGGCATTGAATCCTGGTTAGGCTGATCATAGGTTGATTGGCCTTGTCTTTGAGCATGGCATTGAACTCCTGTTGCAACCCCTCCTTCTTGAAAAAGATTTGCCCTCAAATCCTCTTCATCCTCAGAGTCTTCTTGATAATGACTTAGGTCTCCCACCTTGAATGTCCCATGTACCCCATAATCCCCTGGTAAATCTATCTTGTAAGCATTAGGTCCTACCCTTTCAAGCACTTCAAAAGGACCATCAGCTCTTGGCATGAGTTTGTTTTTCCTCTTCTCTGGGAATCTTTCTTTCCTTAAGTGCAGCCACACCATGTCTCCTGCCTTGAACTCTCTAGCCTTCTTTGGACCTTTGGCTCTTGACTTATACATTTCATTTGTTCTCTCAATCTGTTTCTTGACTTGACTGTGAATCTGCATCATCTGTTGTACTCTTTCTTTGGCATCATAGTTGACTTCTTTCCTTATCACTGGTGCTAAGTCTGTTGGCATTAGAGGATTAGCACCATAAACAACTTCAAAAGGGGTCTTACCTGTGCTGTGTGAGGGAGCTCTATTGAATGCAAACTCAGCGTGTGACAGTTTGATATCCCAATCCTTTAATGACTTAGCAATGATACATCTCAAGATTCTTCCTAGAGTTTTGTTAGTAACCGCTGTCTGCCCATCTGTTTGGGGATGGTATGCTGTGCTGAAGAGTAACCTTGAACCTAGGAGCCTCCAGAGTGACCTCCAAAAGTGGCTCATAAACTTAGTATCCCTATCAGACACAATGCTTCTTGGTACCCCATGCAACTTTACTATTTCCTTGAAGTAGAGTTCTGCTACCCCCATGGCATCTTCTGTCTTCTTACAAGCAACAAAATGGGCCATTTTGCTGACCCTATCCACTACCACCATTACTGAGTCTTTGCCCCTTTGTGTCCTAGGCAATGCCACTATGAAATCCATACTGATGTCCTCCCAAGGTTTGTTTGGTACAGGTAGTGGGGCGTAGGGACCTGCATGGAACTGTGACTTGGCTAGTTGACAGGGTTTGCACCTTTTAATAGTGTCCTGCACATCACCTAGCATCTTGGGCCAATAGAACTGCTCATGCAATATCTCATAGGTCTTTTCTACCCCAAAGTGCCCTGCAAGTCCATTGCAATGGACCTCCTTGACTAGTAATCCTCTGTAAGGACCTCTAGGTATGCATAGTTTGTTTCCTTGGAAGAGGAATCCATTCTGTGTCAAGTACTTGCTCCCCTTCTTGAGTTTTCCTTCTGCATACACTTCCCATTCCTCCTTAAAGTCTGGATCTTCCATGTAGAGTTCCTTCATGAATTCAAAGCCTAGGCCCCTTTGCTCCATGAATGACAACATCACAGATCTCCTAGAAAGAGCATCAGCTACTACATTGTTCTTGCCTTCTATGTACTTGCTTGAAAAGGAGAAAGATTGCAGGAATTCTACCCACTTGGCATGCCTGGGGTTGAGTTTGTGTTGACCATTGATGAACTTTAAAGCCTCAGGGTCTGAATGTAGCACAAAAGGCTTAGGTTTTAGGTAATGCCCCCAATGATTCAGAGCTCTCACTATGGCATAAAACTCTTTGTCATAGGTAGAGTAATTCAACCTTGCTCCACTTAGCTTCGCACTGAAATAGGCTATGGGCCTCTTCTCTTGAACCAGTACTGCCCCAACTCCTAACCCACTTGCATCACATTCTACTTCAAACAGTTTGTTAAAGTCAGGTAAGCCTAGTATAGGGGAGCTACACAACAGATCCTTAATGGTTTTGAAGGACTTCTCTGCCTTTTCTCCCCAAGTAAACTCTCCTTTCTTCATGCATTCTGTGATAGGAGCCATGATAGAACTGAAACCCTGAATGAACCTTCTATAGAAGGATGCCAACCCATGGAAACTCCTGACCTCTGTCACTGTCTTAGGTGTGGGCCAATCCCTGATTGCCTTAACCTTCTCAGGATCAACAGCTACCCCATCCTTTGATATGATGAACCCAAGGAAGTGAACCTCAGGCTGCATGAAAGTGCACTTCTCTAGCTTACCATATAGCTTATTCTTCCTGAGAAGCTCACAAAGCAAGTTCAGATGTTGTAGGTGTTCCTTCTTGCTTGAACTGTAGACTAGAATGTCATCAAAGTATACCACAATGAAATTTCCCAAGTAAGGCCTTAAGACTTCTGTCATGAGCCTCATGAAGGTGCTAGGGGCATTGGATAGCCCAAATGGCATCACTAACCATTCATACAGCCCATGCTTGGTCTTGAAAGCAGTCTTCCACTCATCTCCAGCTCTTATCCTTACTTGATGATACCCTTGCCTTAGATCAATCTTAGTGAACACTTGAGCCCCACTGAGTTCATCCAGAATGTCATTGAGTCTAGGGATAGGGAACCTATACTTAATGGTGATATTGTTAATTGCTCTGCTATCTATACACATCCTCCAAGTTCCATCCTTCTTAGGCACTAGCAGTGCTGGTACAGCACAAGGACTAAGATACTCCCTGACATACCCTTTGCTAAGCAATTCTCCCACCTGAGATTGCAGCTCTTGTGTTGCCCTGGGGTCACTTCTATAGGCTGGCTTGTTTGGAAGGACAGCCCCAGGTACTAGATCAATGTGGTGCTCAATTCCCCTTAGTGGGGGTAATCCACTAGGTAGTTCAGCATGGAAAACATCCTCATAGGTTTTCAGCAAGGCTTGTACTTCCTTAGGCACTTGGTTAGACCCTTCCCCTACCTCCTTGGTGAGGAGGACATAGACTGGCCTAAGATCATTTAACTCTTGCTCCATCTCTGCTTCACTTAACAGCAGAACTTCCTTATCAGCTTCAGTTAAGAGTGGAGGGTTCCCTTTCAGGATAGGGGGTAAAGGAGCTAAGATGATTTTCTTCTTCCCAAACCTAAAAGAGTAAGTATTGTCCCTTCCCTGATGGACAGCATCCCTATCAAACTCCCATGGCCTCCCTAATAGAAGGTGACAAGCATCCATAGGCAATACATCACACAAGGCCTCATCAGCATATCCTTTCCCAATAGAAAATGGAACAACACATTGTTGATCTACTCTAACTTCAGCCCCCTTGTTCAGCCACCTAAGCTTATAAGGTTGAGCGTGGTCTTTGGTGGGCAGTGTTAGTTTATCCACCATTGTCTTAGAGGCTACATTGGTGCAACTCCCTCCATCCACAATCAGATTACCCACCCTCCCTTTTATGGTGCACCTAGTTCTAAAGATCTGGTGTCTTTCATCTTCTTCAAAGGGTTGGGGTTGTGTGTGCATCACCCTCCAAGTCACCAGACTTAACCCAGCATCAGGTTCTATCAACTCCTCACTAGCCTCTATCTCAGGCTCTTCCATCTCCTCATCACAGACCAACACCTCATCATCCCCCCAATGGATTACCTCTAGAGTGCTCAGAGCTCGTTTAGATGGACATTCTCTAGCAAAATGTCCATATCCTTGACATTGAAAACACTTTTTGAGGGGGGTAGTCTTCCTTTGGCCTGCCTCAACACCCTTGCTTTTATCAGGGTTAAAAGGAGTCTTAGTAGGAGCCACAGGTTCTCCCATCTTAATTCCTACAAAAGGTTTGTAGTTAGGTGTTCTAGCAGGAGTTTTAGAGACACTGGCTTTCCCTTTCCCCAACTTTTCTACTCTTAAGGACAAGTTGACAACTTCCTCAAAGGAGTATATGTTTTGCAGCCTAACTTTACTAGCTATCCTCTCATCCAAGCCTTCTAACAACCTTGCTATCTTTTGCTCAGATTTCTCAACAACCTCACATTGCAATGTAAGTTGTTCAAAGTCTCTTAAATAAGATTCTACAGGTTTTTGTTCTTGTTTAAGGTGAGTGAGCTTAATGAACATGTCCTGAGTGTAGTCCCTAGAGACAAACTTAGCTCTCATCTTCTTTTTCAGTTTGAGCCATGACTTAACAGGTTCTTTCCCTTCCCTAACCCTCAAGGTTTTCATGTTTTCATACCACAGTGAGGCATAACCTTTTAGTTTCATGATAGCAACCTTAAAAGCCTTTCTATCAGTGTATCCTCTAAACTCAAAGACTCTTTCTACAGACCTTAGCCAATCTAAGAAATCATCAGGGTTCAAGCTACCTAGAAAGTCAGGAATCTCTACCTTGATATCTTTGTCTTGGTGTCGGAGAAGATTGTGATCTGAGCCATCTGAATCTGACATTTCAAACTGATCTACAGGTTGTCTCCTCCTTACTCCACCTTGTGGGAAAGGTGCTCCTCTTCCTCGACCTCTGCCTCCCCTTGTATCATTGTTCTGTTGGCCCTCAAGGAGTTCATTGACAGATCTAGAGACCTCCATTACAGTTCGGACAAGATCTTGAACTGTGTTTTCAAGACCTGTGATTCTCGCTTCACTCATGGTTGTATTTTGTGTTTTTAATGTAGTTAGGTAGATGAACTCACAAACCAAAGCTCTGATAACCAATTTGCACTGAAAATATTCAGAAAGACAACTAAACAATGACAATTTGATTGAGATTCAGACACTTTGCAAATACTCTGTTTCTGTTTGAATTGATTGTTAAAGAACAAGGATAGGACCTTAACCAAAGCACAAAGCCACTGATTGAGGGTTGAACTTTGATCCCAGCACACAGCTAAGGACCCAAGCTCTCTTCCAAGCACAAAGCAAAGGAAGTTGTCTCAAGCACACAGCCAAGGGATGCAACAGAAACAAGGTTTCAGTTTTATGTTTTACTTCAAATCTGATTTGTATTTCATTAGGTGAAGGCCTTATATAGGCAGCAAGGATACACTCAGACGTTTATGACACATCTAGGGCCACAAGGGCTTACAACATGAAACAAAATAACAGCTACAAACTTGCAGAATTCTGACATAAAGTAGATAAAGTAGAAAGTAGTTTCTAAAGAGACAATCTTCCTTAATTGTTTGATCAGGTGTGTCTTGGGTGAAGGGTGGACTTTCAAGCTTGGGTTTGTGAACCAAACTGAAGTAGGAAGGCTCCCAAAGATGTGCTGAAGGTACCTCACGCATTGTTTGTTCAAAAGGGGAAGGTTGACAGGGACATATTAACTACTACACCAAAGGCTGAAATCTGGACAGTTTGAAGTTGTCCCTAAGCTAACTCTTTGTGTGTTTGTTTCTTGGAAGGGAAGTCCTGGGGAAAGTTGTAGAGGACCTTCCCAAGACATAGGTTTAGGGATTGGTTAGGCTTGTTTGATTGGCTAAAAGAGGAAGGTTTGACAAACAGCTAAACTGCTACATGTAAGGCTGTAACTGGACTGGTTCTCTTGGGTTGTGTTTTGAGGGGTGTTCTTGACGTTTTCTGAGGAAGGTTTCCTGGACAAAAAGGTAGTAGACCCTCCCTAGTACCATGCCCCATAGTTGGTTTGGAGTCCCTAAGCTTGGAAGTTGCCCTGAGACCCTCCCCAAGGCACTGCTGCTGGCTTAGTTTCCAAAGGTTTTGTTGGCTTGTTTTGTGAGTCTGTTTTGTGACTTGTTTGGTCTTGGCTCGTGTCATGGCTACCACTGGCTCGTGTCTTTGTGTGGTGGCTTGGGCCTGGGCTATACAAAGCATTAAGATAGCTTTTGACATAGGGTAGGTTTGGCATTGAATCCTGGTTAGGCTGATCATAGGTTGATTGGCCTTGTCTTTGAGCATGGCATTGAACTCCTGTTGCACAATGCCTGGTGCTTTTCTCCATTGGAGGCACCTACAAGGATGAAGTAACCTGTGATGTTGTGACAATCGATGCCTGTCATCTGTTGCTATGGACGCCTTGGGCATTTGACAAGGATGCCTTGCATAAGGGGAAGAGTAATGGGTATACATTCAGGCATGGGAGTCAAAAGATAGTCCTTACACCTTTACCTCTTAACACCAGGGACTATGGTAGCCCATGTAATAGAGGCCCTAAGGAGGTCCTCTTTTTCACAGAGGCAACAATGCTCAAGGAGGTACAACAGGATCACCCTGTGTTCTTCCTAATGTCCAAACAGGTAGAGAAACCAACTTAGATCCCTGCAGAAGTGAAAGAATTGCTTCGTGAGCATGCAGATGTATTCCCAGAGAATCTACCATCATGATTACCTCCTCTAAGGGGCATAGAGCATCAAATAGATTCTTACCGGGTGCGATGCTACCTAACAGGCCAGCTTACATGGGGGATCCCTAGTCCACTCAAGAACTACAAAGGCAGAGGAGGAGCTGATGTCAAAGGGTTTTTTCAGGAATCCTTTAGCCCTTGTGCAGTGCCTATTCTTTTAGTCCCAAAGAAAGATGGCTCATGGAGAATGTGCATTGACAGTAGAGCTATTAACAACATTACTCTCAAGTACATATTTCCTATTCCTAGGTTAGATAATATGGTAGATGAACTTTGTGGAGCCAGACTATTCTCAAAGATAGACCTCAGGCAAGGCTACCACCAAGTGAGGATTAGGGAGGGTGATGAATGGAAAACATCAATTAAAACCAAGCATGGGCTATATGAGTGGTTGGTTACGCCATTTGGTCTTTCAAATGCTCCCAGTACATTTATGAGACTCATGACTGAAGTATTGACGCCTTACATTGGTAAATTCATTGTAGTATACTTTGATGATATCTTAGTATATAGCATAACAAAACTTGAACACTTAAACCATTTGAGAATGTTATTTTTGAAGTTGAGAGAGCACAAGCTGTTTGGGAAAATGGAGAAGTGCACCTTCATGGCTGAGGAGGCCAAATTCCTAGAGTATGTCATCTCTGCTAAAGGCATATCTGTGGATCAAGACAAGATTGAAGCTCTCAAATCTTGGCCTACTCCAAAGAACATTACTGGAGTTAGAGGATTCCATGGCTTAGCCTCCTTTTACAGAAGATTTATCCAAGGGTTCAGCACCATCATGGTTCCTATAACAGAGGGCATGAAAAAGGGTGAGTTCAAATGGACCGAGCATGCACATGTGGCCTTTCAACTCATCAAGAAGAAGTTATGTGAGGGACCCATCCTAGCTCGACCTGACTTTGATCAATTATTTGAAGTAGAGTGTGATGCCAGTGGGGTTGATTTTGGAGGAGTGCTTATTCAAGGTAGGAATCTTGTTGCATTCTTTAGTGAGACGCTAAGTGGAGCTAAGCTGAACTATTCCACTTATGACAAAGCATTCTATGCCTTGGTGAGAGCCTGTATGTATTGGCGCTATTACCTCAAGCCAAAGCCTTTTGTGCTTCACTCAGACCATGAAGCTCTGAAGTACATCAATGGCTAGCACAAGATAAGTGCCATACATGTCAAGTGGGTTGAATACCTACAGTCATTCAATTTTTACAGCAAATACAAAGAGGGGAAGGCCAATGAGTTGCAGATGCACTCTCTAGGAGATACTTCGTGCTGGTGACAGTACAACAAAGGGTGTTGGGCTTTGAGTTCATGAAGGAAGTCTACAGAGATGACCCTGACTTCATGGAAGACTGGTTATCCCTGTAGGACAGTTCCAGCAATAAGGAGACTAAGTACCTGCTGGAGGAGGGGTATTGTTTTTAAGGGGAATAGGCTATGTGTACCCAGAGGTTCATACAAGGACTTGTTGGTGAGGGAGGTCCATTCTAATGGACTAGCTGGGCATTTTGTGTGCAAAGGACAATGGATATCCTACAGAACCAATTCCATTGGCCTAGGATGGAGGGAGATGTCCAAGCAGTCATAAGGAGGTGTTTTGCCTGCCAAAAATCCAAGCGTTCATTTCAAGCAAGCTCCTACACACCCGTACCAGTACCAGACAAACTCTGGGAGGACGTAAGTATGGACTCCATTGTTTCCTTGCCTAGGACACAGAGAGGAAGGGACTCTATCATGGTGGTAGTGGACAGGTTTAGCTAAATGCCCCACTTTGTGGCCCGTAAGAAGACTGAGGATGCCTCATGAGTGGCTGATCTGTATTTCAAGGAGATAGTTAGACTACTTGGTGTACCTAGGTCCATTGTCTCAGACAGAGACACAAAATTCATGAGATACTTCTAGAAAACCCTGTGGAAGCTATTGAAGACTAAGCTACTCTTCATCACCTCTCACCATCCCCAAACTGATGGACACACAGAGGTGACCAACAAGACTTTGGGAAGGATCCTCATATGCATTGTCAAGAAATCATTGGGAGATTTGGATCTCAAGCTAGCCTATGCAGAATTTTATTTCAATAGAGCACCCTCATCAAGCACTAGCCACAGTCCCTTTAAGGTAGTCTATGGCAGCAACCCACTTATGCCTATAGACATTTCAAATGTACCTAAGGAAGTGATGAACTATGATGCCAAGAGAAGGGTAGAAAAGATTCTCAGTTTACATGAGCAGGTCAAGAAGCAGATTTAAAAAACCAATGATCAGTATAGGAACAGGGCCAAGGTACCAAGACGGAAGAAGAATTTTCAACAAGGTGACCTGGTATGGTTGCACCTCGGAAAAAAACGATTTCCTTGCAAAAAAAATGACAAGCTTATGCCCAGGGTAGTGGGACCCTTTGAAGTGAGAGAGAAGGTAGTAGCTAATGCCTAGAAGATAGACCTACCAGGGGAATATGGATTCCATGGTACATTCAACATAGGAGACCTTAGTTCCTACTATGACAATGAAGAAGAGAACTCTGAGGATTTGAGGCTAAAATCTTTTCAACCAGGGGAGGATGAAGCAGAAACTAAGGGCTCAAAATCATCAGAACACTCAAAAATATAACAAGGCCATGTCAAGGCACCAACACAAGCACTAACATCCAGAACCACAAGATCAAAGACAATTCAGGCAGTCCAGGAAGAAACAGTTACAACATACCACAGTTCCAGACCAGATATCCTAAGGCAACTATCCAAGCAAGGGCTCCAACTCCTTTTCCCATCCAGTTGAGGTCCTTGGATAACTAAAAGTCCAGGACAAGTTTTCCTAAATGTTCCTGGAAGACCATCTAAAATAGCCTACAAGTTCATGGGTCATATTGAGAAGCCAGTCAGGTATAAGGGCCAATTAATCCACCCAATGGCATCTTATTTTTGTGTGACTAGTCTTAGCATTAATAAGGTCCTCGAGAAGGTCATATTAGTTCCTCTCAAGGGCCCAAGATCAGCAACAAATAACTAGACCAAGAAGCCACAAGATTTGAACTACATTCCCATTACAGGAAAGAGACAATATTAGTTTTGCAGCAACTTTTCTGAAGTCTTGCAGTCTGTTTCAACTCGTCACATTAGGAGACTTTTCTGCATCTGTTTTGTTGTCTTTGTAAGGCTATTTCAAGCCCTTAGATGTAACTTTAAATCAGTAGTAGAGATCTCCTTGTAACGCTCTATATAAATAGCCTTTTGCACTATGTATTGCTCAGATTTGAATGAATCAAAACTTAGAGTCTTTACTATATTATCTGTTAATCTGTGAAAGTATTGGTTAGCTCAAAATCTTAACAAATTTTTGCTAGTCTTAGTGTATTGACGTAAGCTTAAGTCATTCACTTGTGCTATTCTTAGTGAGTGGGTTAGCTTAGGATTCACTAAGTTTAAGCCTGTTTATGCTAGTCTTGATAGCCTTAAGACCAAGGTTCTATCATTTGTTGTGTGTGTGTTTGTGCTTTTTTCTTGTTTCCAGTCATGACCCCTAGTTTGGTGTTCCATATTCTAGCTATTACATCAAATACCTAATTATTGAAAACCTGTAAATAGTCTTTAAAATAATGTCCAGAAATCACAAAACACGGGTTGCCTCCCGAAAAACGCATTATATAGCAATGCTAGACTTTGATCGTCTCCTCTAACTCGTTTTAGAATTGAGCTCCCTTGAATCCGAGACTTTTGTTTCCTTGTCTTGTGTTGGTTTCACCAATGTACCTTCTTTCCTCATCTTAGTTCATTCAACAAGACTCTTACTGACCCTAACAATGTTAGTTAATAAAAGTGGAGTTGTGGGAGGAACCTTTTTTTGGTTTGGATAGCTCGATTAGTGCAAATTGACATGCTTCAGAAGTGGTATTACCAATGCTTTTGTTGTAAATGAGTTTTGAATCTCCTACCTCTAAAGTCATTGTTTCCTCTTTAACGTTAATGATGACTCATGCGGAATGCAAAAGTGGCCTTCCCAAAATGATAGATGAGTTGGACCCTCCAGTTGAGAATAGGACATAAAAGTCAACCGGGATTATGAAACTAGCGACCCGAACGGGCACATCTTCCACTATTCCTACCGATCGTTTTTAAGAGCCATCCGCCAATTGTATAGTGGAACTTGTTTATCTCAAGGCATTTGTGGGGACCTCGAGATATGTATCAAATGACATAGCACTAATACTAGCACCAAGGTCACAAAGCGCACTTTCGATAAAGTAAGAGCCAGTAGTACATGAGATAGAGAAACTAACTGGATCCTTCAATTTAGGTGATGAAGATTGGACAAATTTTCTAGGCTTTTGGCAAGGGCGACTTTGTGAGGAGCTAGAATCAAGCTTGGCCTCAATCCTTTCAGTGACATCATTACTCTCTTTGAACTTTTCATGCAGTTGTGTTATCATATAATTTTGAGTTTAAAGTATTCCTTTGACCATCATGTCAATATGTTTCAACCCATGCTCCAAATCTTTCTTTGTAGATGACTTGTTGGAAGAGGTTTCTTGGCTATGAAATTCATGTGGCAACTGGTACTTGAGTTTCAAAACTTGAGTCTTTCCCTTCTTTGGTGAGATGCTCTCAGAAGATAGGATACCACCCCAAATTTCCCCACATGGGTTACTATCCTCTAGATCACGCAATTCCCTTGCAACTACCTCGATTTGGTTTTTTAGAACTAAGTCATGATCCCATATTGAAGTTTCATGAGATAAGTGAAGTGTTCCCCTACCCTTTTCTTCCTCTTCCTCATAATGGTTTTCTTGAATGACATTTATAGTGACCACTTGAGGTTCTTCTCCCTTTGTTTGGGTTTGTTTAGAAGTACATAGGGTGAGTTGGACAAAATATTGCTCAAATTACTTTTTCCATTATTATGGACAAACACAGCTTCGTCACTTCGTGGATCAAATTTGCTCAAATAACTTTTTCCTTTATTATGGACAAAATATTTACTCCCGAAGCAACGAAGGTGAGCTATATTGGGGTTTCTCCCTCTTAAAAGTTCATAGGGAGTCTTTTTTAGAATAGGTCTAATAATAGCTCTATTGTGCACATAGCATGCAATGCTAATGGCTTCAGCCCAAAAACTCTTAGGAAGGCCACTACACAAGAGCATAGTGCGGGCCATGTCCTCTAATGTTCTATTCATACGTTCCACGACACCATTTTGTTGTGGGGTTCGTGGTGCAGAAAAGTTATGTCCTACACCATTCTCCCTACAATATTCTATAAAAGCTTGATTATCAAATTTGGTGCCATGATCCGTACGAATGGAAACTAAATTTTTATCATACTTGTTTTGGGCAAGCTTCATTAGTACTACAAACTCATCGAAAGTCTCATCTTTAGTAAATAGAAAGATAGGCCATACATACCTTGAGTAGTCGTCGACTAGGACGAATACGTACCTTGATCCACCGCGGCTTCTAACTTTCATAGGTCCACATAAATCCATGTGTACCAACTCAAGTGGACGTTCTGTACTTACTACTCGTTTTGGTTTGAATGAAAATATAACTTGTTTACAACGGGCACATGAGTCACACATCTTTTCTTGTTCGTATTTTATTGAGGGTAGACCCTCAACTAAATTCCAAGATTTGAGTTTCTTTAAAATCGTTGGGCTGATGTGTGCAAACCTCTTGTGCCACAAGCATGAGTCATTCACAGTAACTTTCATGCACGTAAAGGAACTTGTAGTGACTTTGTTTAAATCAATCATATACACGTTCCGTTTACGTAGACCTTCTAAGATAACATTACTAGTACCTTCAACTATGATACGACAAACATTTGAATGAAAAATGACTTTGTTGCCTTTGTCACATAATTGAGAGATACTTAGCAAGTTATGCTTAAGGCCATCTACCAGATATACATTATTAATGGCATGTGAAGAAGATATACCGATCTTACCTACGCCGATTATCTTACCATTCTTATTGTCTCCAAAGGTGACCTTGCCACCGTTGAAGGGTTCTAGTGAAAAAAAGATTCTTGTTTCCGGTCATGTGTCTCGAACAACCACTGTCGAGATACCATAGATTATTTTCTTTCACTATAATCTGCAAGAGAATCAAATACAGCTTTTAGGTACCCACGCTAAGTTGGGTCCTTTGTGGTTACTGACTCTATATATTTGATCCTTCCTAACCCATACCTGTTTGACGAGTCTTTTCTTCTTAGGATAGGGCTTGCTAGGTTTATTATCATGTTTATTGTCGCGACGCACATTAGGTTAAATGATTGCTTTTGGTTCACATAAGGTTTAGATTTTGAAGGTACAGATGTGTAATCGAAAGCTATGTCATAAAACCATCTAAACTCATTATTTCTAACCTCATCACGTTGAGGTTCAGGTTCAGACTCATTAACACTAGACACGTCATGTTTTTTTAACAAACTCAGTTTGATTTTTGTTATCGTTGATATATTTAGCACAATTATCTTTGACATGACCGTTGTGACCACAATAATTGCAAATCAGATATTTTGAAAGATTGACATACTTCCTTCTTCTGAAATCACGGTCAGAAGGAGTGGATTTGCACTTATCATGGTCTCTACGACTATAAGATTCATGACCTAGACCTATCTTCATGTTATTATTAGATTGTTCGGTAAGGAAGTCCAAGACCTTTTGACTTCCTTCCCACTTATCATGAACTTTTCGTTCATGTAGGAGCAATTCCTTCAAAGACTGAATTTCTTTTTCACATAATGAATGGTCTACATTCGAGTCTTTGGAGGAATTGTTCATTTTAAAATTTTCACGAAAATCGTTGAAACGTTTGTTCAAGATAAGTTTGTCCTCATTATGTTGGCTTTTGGCTTGGGAGAATTCAGCCTTTATATCTTTCAATTGCTGAGAAAGAAAGGAGTTTACTTTCTCGTGATCAATGATAATACTTTCTTTTGCCTTAGCATCAGATTGTAAAAGCTCATTGACTTTCTTCAATTCTAAAGTTATAGCTTCATTAGCTATAACTTTGGCTTGAAGATGCTTAATGTTGAGCTTTAACTCTGAGATTGTAGCTTCATTAGCTATAACTTTAGACTCAAGAGCTTCTTTCTCAACATTTGTCTTGTCTGAAGTTATAATTGAAGTTGCCATAACTTTAGACTTGAGCTTTTTAGGTTTGGCCTTTAGAAGTTGGTTTTCCCCAGCAATGTCAAGAATTTGTTCTTTAAGATCCTTTAATTCAAGACTTTGTTCATGACAGTGATCTAATGCTTCTTCAAAATACTTAATTAAAGACTTCTTAGATAAATTCTTAACTTGCTTTTTAAGTTCAAGATGACTAACCTCTTCGTCATCTTCTGAATCTGGTTCTGAATCTGAGTTGCCAACAAGACACATCTCAGATTCGCTTTCATTGTCACTGTCCGAAATTAGGTCAAGACTGACGTTGCTTAGACACAAGTTGGCGACTTCCTCTTCCTCTGACTCGTGGTCCTTTGTGTCGAGATCTCCTCAGCAATAAGCCATCATGACTTGCTTGAATTCCTTCTTGGTTTTGTCTCGTTGATTTTTGTCTTTGATTTTCTTTAATGTGGGGCAATCCTTGATCATGTGATCATTATCCCCACATTTGAAGCAACCACGACTTGAGAGCGACCCTTTTGACTCAATTGACTTTTTGTAAGATTTGTTAGTGTTATTGTTAAACGTTTTCCCTTATGGTTTATTAAAGAATTTTTTCTTAAAACGTCTAGCAAATATCACTGTTTCATCTTCAAGATCCGAATCTTGTCTTTCACTAGATTCGGCTTGTAAAGCCACGTTCTTGCTATTACTATCATTTGCCTCATCTTCATCAAGAGTAATCTCGTGAGCCATTAGGGTTCCAAGTAGCTCTTGATAAGATAGGTTAGATAGATCTTTACATTCCTCAATTACCGTCACCTTAGGTCTCCATCGTTTAGATAGACTTCTAAGGATCTTTTTGGAAATTTCCTCGGAGTCAAAAGTTTTTCCAAGATTTTTCTATTCATTAATGATGCTAGAGAAGCGAGTGGACATGCTGTCAAGTGATTCATTGTGTTCCATAGAGAACAGTTCGTATTTTCGCATCAGTAATTCAATACGTTGCTTTTTGACAACAGTTGTCCCCTCATAGGCTAACTCAAGACCATCCCATATTTCCTTGGCAGTAGAACTAGATGAGAACGGTCAAATTCAGTATAAATCATACCGTTTTGCAACAGACTAATAGCTTTTGAATTTTTCTCAACTTTCTTATAATCTGCCTCAACATAGTCATCTTCTTTCTTTTCGATGGAAGTGCCAGTAGCAGATCCAAGCATGATCTTATTAGGACCATTCTTAATGATTAGCCAACACTTCCAATCGTTACCCTTTATGAAATGGGTCATCATATTTTTCCATAGACTGTAGTTCTTCCCATCGAATACGGGACACTTCAGATGTTTGGAATCCATTAAAATAAAATTAAGTGCAGCGGAAAATAAATAAAAATAAAAAGATAAACTGATCAGACTCCTTGCTGTAAGGCAATCAAGAGCACGAGGCTCTGATACCAATTGTAGAGTCTATTGATCGAATACGAAAGAGGGGGGGTGAATTGAGTATTAAAAACTAGCCCCACTTTTTCGATTTATATGATATGTAATTAATTATTTGATCTTATGAATTAAAATCAACTAATTAATTAATCAAAGTAAGCGCAAGTAACGAAATAACGAAAAGTAAAGAGAGTAGAGAGAGGCACACGATTTATGAAGCGGTTCAGTTTCACACGTTGAAACCTACGTCCACTATTCTCGATTAATAATTTTTAGTACCTTCCTACGGATTACAAAAATTATCAACCCACTCGTATAATCAACACTATGATTATAACTCAAGGTGAGTATCGCTAAATACTCTATACTATCTTACTCTAATAAGAAAGTACAATATAACTCACACAGATTCCCGTTAAAGAATTGTAAGCTTATAATGATGTACTATTATCCAATAACGTATTTCACTCAAGCGATTGATAATAATTGATGCACGACTCTTTTGAAAAACAAACTCTAAAAATAATAAATATTTGCTCAAAGGTTTGCTTTAAAACGATTTTGGAAAATCAACACAAGTATGTTAATATGCCGTGTAGTTGCTCGTGTATTTCGTGTATATGTCGTGTATTTTACAAGGGATATGTGAAGGAGTATTTATAGTATTAGAAGTATATTAGATCTAAAAACCTAGTATAATATTTAAGAAAGATATTTATCTTATCATAAAATAATATTTGCTTATCTTTTAGAAATATATTTATCTCAAAATATTATTTGGTTTATCTTATAGAAATATATTTATTTTTATATCTCAAAATATTGTTGTAAAGATATAGTAGAATCCTAGATTAGGTAAACAAGGGAAACAACCTAAGGAGGCCGAAATCCCTAGCTCACGAAACCCTAGGAGGCACGCATCCCTAGGTGGCACAATCCCTTGGTTTTACACGAAACCCTAGGTGGCTCAAACACTAGGTGGGCTAATTAGGTTAACAACAAATTGAGATAGAATATAGTACAAACCCTAGGTAGCATGACAACCCATAAGTTGTATTACTAACCAATAGAATCTCATAAATATATTCTCTAATAAAACTTTGATAAATATAAAAATACTCTTTCACTTTTGAAAATATTTCAAAACATTTTATTTCCAAAATCATGCATCAATATTTATCATCCAAAGTCATAGGCTAAAGCTATAACTTCGAACATAAAATCTCTCGAATGGAATAGTTACCGAATGACGACCTATACTATCTAATCTTCACAAAGATCTTCAGTATACGGATCATCTCTTCATCTTGATCACAAAGACTCTCCATCTCGAGTCTTGTGTTGTTTGAGGTAGATCTTGCTTGAAGTGATTTTCTTTAAAGTTATGCCTGGTTAGCTATAACTTCCATGTTCACTTCCAAAGTTATTCCTGAAGTTGTTATAACTTTGTCTCACAGACTTCATCAAAGTTATGCCTAACTTTGATCTTTCTTCTCATAATTGTTGCTAGCTATAATAAGACTAAAACACACAATTACACGCATATGATATATCCAGTAAAAACATATTATTACGTAAACACATGTCATTATCAAAACTATAGAATTGGTCCAACAGACTATATACCAAGATGTCATCAAAATACACAACAATGAACTTCCCCAAATAGGATCTCAGTACCTCAGTCATCAACCTCATAAAGGTGCATGGGGCATTAGACAAGCCAAAGGGAATTACCAGCCATTCATACAACCGATGCTTGGTTTTAAATTAAGGTTGTTTTCTACTCATCCCCAGCCCTGATCCTCACCTGGTGGTACCCTTGTCTTAAATCAATCTTGGAGAAGACCTGAGCCCCACTCAGCTCATCTAAGATATAATTCAATCTTGGTATAGGGAACCTGTATTTGATGGTGATATTGTTGATAGCCCTACTGTCTATGCACATCCTCCAAGATCCATCCTTCTTGGGTACTAGCAAGGCAGGAACTGCACAGGGGCTAAGGGACTCCCTCACAAAGCCCTTGTTGAGCAGGTCACTAACTTGAGTTTGTAGTTACTGAGTTGCCTTTGGATCACTTCTTTAGGCAGGTTTGTTGGGCAGCATTTCTCCAGGAATGAGATCAATATGGTGTTCTATCCCACTGAGTGGGGGCAGCTCACTAGGCAGCTCAGCAGCACATACATCTCCATAGGCTCTCAATATCTGCTGGACCTCAGCTGGAATGCTTCTTGGGGGAGCAAGACTTCTTTTGTTAGGAGGATGAACACAGGCTCATCACCCATGAGCTCTTGGACAACCTCAGCTTCACTCAACAATAGGACCTCCTTGGACACATCATTGACAGGAGTTATGTTCCCCTTAACATTGAGAGGCGAAGGGGCCAATATGACCTTCTTGTTACCAAACTTGAAGACATAAGTGTTGTCTCTCCCATGGTTCACAGAGTCTCAATCAAATTCCCATGGCCTTCCTAAAAAGAGGTGGCAAGCATCCATATGCAGAACATCACATAAGATTTCATTAGCATAGCCCTTGCCAATAGAGAAAGGCACAACACATTGTCTATCAACCCTCACTTTTACTCCCTTGTTCAGGCGTCTCAGTTTGTAAGGGTGGGGGTGTTCTTCTGTGGTTAGGGAAAACTTATCCACCAGAGTTGTAGAAGCTACATTAGTATAGCTTCCCCCATCAATTATCATGTTACAAACCCTTCCCTTTATGCTACACCTAGTCCTGAATATCTACTGCCTCTAATCCTCCTCCAAGGGTTGAGGCTAGGTGTGCATAACCCTCCATGTCACCAGACTGAAGCCTGCATCAGGTTCTATCATCTCCTGCACTGAAAGTATCAAGGAAACAAGCACAATATAGACAATGTAAGTTAAGTTTAAGACATTCAATGTTTGTTCTGTTTTGTTTGACTGAATACTAATGGAAAGCTGATAGAACCTTAACCAAAGCACACAACCAATGGTTGAGGGTTGAACCTTGATCCCAGCACACAGCTAAGGGTCTAGGCTCACTTTCAAGCACACAACAATGAAAGCTTTCTAAAGCACACAGCCAAGAGATGATAATAGAAACAGAGGTTTCAGTTTTTGTGTTTACTTCAAATCTGCCTTGTATTCATTAGAAATAAGCCTTATATAGGCAATGAAGATACATCTTACTCGTCCATTACATCTAGGGCCACAATTGGCTTGCAAAAGAGGACATAAAAACTGCTACATTGTTCAGACATAAAGTAATAAAGTAAAGAACAGAAAGTACTTTGACAAAAGTACAATCTTCCTTGTTGCCTTGCTTGTTGCTTTGTTTTAGTAGAAGAGTGGACTTGAGACTTGGTTTCTTGAGCCAAACTGAAGTAAGTTTGATCCCAAAAGACTCACCAGACAGACCCTCGAGCTTGCTTGGCCAAAAGAGGAAGTCTTGAGAGTGACAGCTGAACTACTCTAGGATAGGTTAAAACTGGTCTTGTTTGGTTTGTGGCTTGAATTAAATGGTGTTCCTGGCATTTTATTAGGAAGGTTCCCTGGACAAGAAGTTAGTAGACCCTCCCTAGGATCAAACCTGATCCTTGGTTTATGTTTCTTATGCATGATAGTCACTCTTGGACCCTGCCCAAGGCAACTGGTACAAACTGGCTTTTTTGTGGCAGATGGGCTGGTTGTTGCTTGTTTTGCTCTTGTTCTGGTTTGTGTGACTGTGGTTTGAATTGTATAAGGCATTGACATATCTCTTGAGGTAAGTTGAGGGTGGTTGTGGGCTGTGGTTTGGACTTGGCTTGGGCATGGTCTTGCTTTGAAGTTGGTACTGAAGCATGGTTGCAGTATCATGGTTTGAACTGTTTGATGTAGGGTTGTTTGTACTATCTTTGGCTGGCTGGCTTTGATTATGTGTTCCATGTGTGACTTGGCCTAGAACTCCTGTTGCAACCTTGCTTTCTTGAAAAGGATTTGCCCTCAAATCTTCAACTTCATCATCATCTGACTCTCCATGGTAGGGACTCAGATCCCCAACTTTGAAAGTGCCATGGACACCATAGCTTCCTGGTAGATCTACTTTGTAGGCATTAGGTCCCAACCTTTCCAATATTTCAAATGGTCCATCAGCCCTTGGCATGAGTTTGTTCTTCCTCTTGTCTGGAAACCTTTCTTTCCTCAAGTGCATCCAGACAAGGTCCCTTGCTTTGAACTCCTTAGTCTTCTTAGGTCCTTTGGCTCTTGCTTTGTACAACTCATTAGTTTTCTCAATTGTCTTCTTAACCTGTTCATGGATCTGTAACTTCTTCTCAACTCTCTTCTTTGCATCATAGTTTACCTTGTTTCCTCTAACTGGAGCCAGGTCTGTGGGCATGAGAGGGTTAATGCCATAAACTGTTTCAAAAGGACTTTTACCTGTGCTAGTGGAGGGGGCTCTGTTGAAGGCAAACTCAGCTTGTGCTAGCCTGAGATCCCAATCTTTCAAGGATTTAGAGACAATGCTCCTCAAGATCTTCCCCAATGTCCTGTTAGTGACTTCTGTCTGCCCATCAGTTTGAGGATGGTGAGAAGTGCTAAACAGTAGCCTGGTCTTCAATAGTTTCCACAAGGTTCTCCAGAAATGACTCATGAACTTTGTGTCTCTATCTGAGACAATGCTTCTAGGTACACCATGTAACTTGACAACCTCCATGAAGTATAGTTCAGCCACCCCCAAAGCATCTTCAGTCTTCTTACAAGCAATGAAATGTGCCATTTTACTGAACCTATCTACAACCACCATGATTGAATCCTTTCCCCTTTGTGTTCTAGGTAGTGCCACAATGAAATCCATACTGAGATCCTCCCATGGCCTGTTTGGTACTGGAAGTGGTGTGTAAGGGCCAGCCTGAAAATGTGCTTTGGCTATCTGACAGGACCTGCATCTCTTGAGAGCATCTTGCACATCACTGAGCATCCTAGGCCATTAGAATTGATCCTGTAGTATATCATAGGTTTTCTGTACCCCAAAGTGACCAGCAAGGCCATTGGAGTGAACTTCTTTGACCAGCAGTCCCCTATAAGGTCCCTTAGGTACACATAGCTTGTTTCCATAGAATAGGTAGCCTTTCTGAGCTGTGTATTTGCTCCCTTTCTTAACTTGTCCTTCCTAATGCACCTCCCACTCATCCCTGAAATCTGGGTCTTCCTGATAGAGCACTTTCATGAATTCAAACCCCAACACCTTTTGTTCCATGAATGTTAACATCACCGATCTCCTAGACAGTGCATCAGCTACAATATTGTTCTTGCCCTATATGTATTTGCTAGAGAATGAGAAGGATTGCAAGAACTCTACCCATTTGGCATGTCTGGGGTTGAGTTTATGCTGCCCATTGATGTACTTGAGGGCTTCATGATCAGAATGTAGCACAAATGGCTCAGAATGTAGCACAATGGTTCAATGCTCTCACAATGGCATATAACTCCTTGTCATATGTGGAGTAGTTAAGCTTAGCCCCATTTCACTTCGCACTGAAGTATGCAACACGCTTCTTCTCCTGTGTAAGGACAGCTCCTATGCCAAGGCCACTGGCATCACACTCAACTTCAAAGAGTTTGTTGAAATCTGGTAGAACCAATATTGGAGATTTGCACAACAGTTCCTTGATCAGGTTGAAGGACTTCTTAGCTTTATCACTCCACTTGAACTCTCCCTTCTTCATGCACTCAGTATTAGAGGCTAGCCCATGAAAACTCCTAACATCAGTAACAGTTTGAGGAAGGGGCCATTCCTTGATTGGTTGACCTTTCTCAGGATCAACTGCCACCCCTTTCTTGGAAATGATAAACCCAAGGAAATAAACCTCAGGCTTCATGAAGGTGCATTTCTCCAACTTGCCATACAATTTGTTCTCCCTTAGAACCTCAAACAATACTCTCAGATGCTGTAAATGTTCTCCCTTAGTTGAGCTATAAACAAGAATGTCATCAAAGTAAACCACCACACATTTGCCCAAGTAGGGTCTTAGGACCTCTGTCATTAACCTCATGAAAGTACTAGGGGCATTAGACAACCCAAAAGGCATTACCAACCACTCATAGAGCCCATGTTTTGTTTTGAAAGCTGTTTTCCACTCATCTCCTGCTCTTATCCTTACTTGGTGATAGGCCTGCCTTAGATCAATCTTTGTGAACACTTGAGCCCCACTCAGCTCATCCAGAATATCATTAAGTCTAGGTATGGGGAGCCTATACTTAATAGTGATGTTGTTGACGGCTCTACTGTCAATGCACATGCGCCAGGTCCCATCCTTCTTTGGTACAAGCAAAGCTGGTACAACACAAGGGCTTAGGGACTCCCTAACATAACTTTTTTTTAGCAGCTCACCTACATGAAGCTGGAGCTCTTGTGTAGCCTTAGGATCACTTCTGTAAGCTGGCTTGTTGGGTAGGACAGCTCTAGGTACTAGGTCAATGTGGTGTTCTATTCCCCTAAGTGGTGGCAGTCCACTAGGGAGCTCAGAAGGAAAGACATCATTATAAGATTCTAGAATAGACTTGACCTCCTCAGGGATATTAACCATGCTTACCCCAGTCTCCTTGGCAAGCAGTATGTACACAGGTTGTAACTCACTTAGTTCTTGCACTATTTCTGACTTAGTTATCAACACGACTTCCTTGGAAGCCTCACTCATGGGGGGTGGGTTGATCTTTAAAGCAAGGGGTAAAGGTGCCAGGATGATTTTCTTCTTCCCAAACTTAAAAGTGTAGGTGTTGTCCCTCCCATGTTGGATGGCATCCCTATCAAACTCCCATGGTCTCCCAAGCAAGAGGTGACAGGCATCCATAGGCAGAACATCACACAGACTTTCATCCACATATCCCTTACCAATTGAGAAAGGTACAACACACTGCTTATCAACCTTAATCTCAGCCCCTTTGTTCAACCACCTGAGTTTGTAAGGTAGGGGGTGGTCCTTGGTGGGTAGAGCTAGTTTGTCTATCAGGGTTTTGGACGCCACATTAGTGCAGCTTCCACCATCAATAATGAAATTACAAACCCTACCCTTGATAGTACATCTGGTCCTAAAGATCTGGTGTCTCTGGTCCCTTTCTAAGGGCTGAGGTTGAGCATGCATTACCCTCCATGTTACCAAACTTAAACTAGCATCAGGCTCTATCAACTCCTCACTAGCTTCTACCTCAGGCTCTTCCATTTCATCATCACAGACCAACACCTCATCCTCTCCCCAATGAATTATTTCTAGGGTGCTCAGAGCACTTTTAGATGGACATTCTCTAGCAAAATGCTCATAACCTTGACATTGAAAACAATTTTTGAGAGGTGTAGTTTTTCTTTGGCCTGCATATCCTTTCAGTTTCATGATAGCAACCTTAAAAGCTTTTCTATCTGTGTATCCTTTAAACTCAAAGACTCTTTCTACATACCTTAACCAATCTAGGAAATCATCAGGGTTCATGCTACCTAGAAAGTCAGGGATTTCTACCTTTATGTCTTTGTCTTGGTGTCTGAGAAGACTTTGATCTGAGCCATATGAGTCTGACATCTCAAATTGTTCTACAGGTTGTCTCCTCCTTCCTCCACCCTGTGGTAATGGTGCTCCTCTTCCTCGACCTCTGCCTCCCCTTATGTCATTGTTTTGTTGGCCCTCAAGGAGTTCATTGACAGATCTGGAGACTTCCATCACAGTTCTGACAAGACCTTGAACTGTGGTTTCAAGACCTGTAATTCTCTCTTCACTCATGGTTGATTTTTTTTGTGTTTTTAATGTAGTTAGGTAAATGAACTCACAAACCAAAGCTATGATAAGCAATTTCACTGAAAGTATCAAGGAAACAAGCACAATATAGACAATGTAAGTTAAGTTTAAGACATTCAATGTTTGTTCTGTTTTGTTTGACTGAATACTAATGGAAAGCTGATAGAACCTTAACCAAAGCACACAGCCAATGGTTGAGGGTTGAACCTTGATCCCAGCACACAGCTAAGGGTCTAGGCTCACTTTTAAGCACACATCAATGAAAGCTTTCTCAAGCACACAACCAAGAGATGATAATAGAAACAGAGGTTTCAATTTTTGTGTTTACTTCAAATCTGCCTTGTATTCATTAGAAATAAGCCTTATATAGGCAATGGAGATACATCTTACTCGTCCATTACATCTAGGGCCACAATTGGCTTTCAAAAGAGGACATAAAAACAGCTACATTGTTCAGACATAAAGTAATAAAGTAAAGAACAGAAAGTAGTTTGACAAAAGTACAATCTTCCTTGTTGCCTTGCTTGTTGCTTTATTTTAGTAGAAAAGTGGAATTGAGGCTTGGTTTCTTGAGCCAAATCGAAGTAAGTTTGATCCCAAAAGACTCACCAGACAGTCCCTCGAGCTTGCTTAGCCAAAAGAGGAAGTCTTGACAGTGACAGCTGAACTACTCTAGGATAGGTTAAAACTGGTCTTGTTTGGTTTGTGGCTTGAATTAAATGGTGTTCCTGGCGTTTTCTGAGGAAGGTTCCCTGGATAAAAAGTTAGCAGACCCTCTCTAGGATCAAACCTGATCCTTGGTTTAAGTTTCTTATGCATGATAGTCACCCTTGGACCCTGCCCAAGGCAACTGGTACAAACTGGCTTCTTTCTGGCAGATGGGCTGGTTGTTGCTTGTTTTGCTCTTGTTCTGGTTTGTGTGACTGTGGTTTGAATTGTATAAGGCATTGACATAGCTCTTGAGGTAAGTTGAGGGTGGTTGTGGGCTGAGGTTTGGACTTGGCTTGGGCATGGTCTGGCTTTGAAGTTGGTACTGAACCATGGTTGCAGTATCATGGTTTGAACTGTTTGTTGTAGGGTTGTTTGTACTATCTTTGGCTGGCTGGCTTTGATCATGTGTTCCATGTGTGACTTGGCTTGGAACTCCTGTTACATCTCCTCACTAGTTTGATCCTCAGGTTCCTCCAGGTCCTCCTCACATACAAGGATCTCATCATCACCCCACTGCACAATCTCCATGTTACTCAAAGCTCTTTTAGAGGGACAGTCTTTAGCAAAATTCCCAAAGCCTTAGCATTTAAAGCATTTCTTGAGGGCCACTGTAATCCTCAGGTCTGTCTCAGGGGCCTTGCCCTTGTCTATTACAGAAAGCTTAGTAGGGACCAAGGGTTCTCCTACCCTGACTTCAGTGTAAGGTTTAAAAGAGGGTCTATTTTGGGATTTGGAAGGGGCTGATTGCCCTTTCCCTAACTTCTCAATCCTTAAGGACAGGCCAACTGCCTCCTCAAAGGAGTATAGGTGTTGTAACTTCACCCGGATAGCTATCTTTTCCTCAAGACCTTCTAGAAACCTAGCTATTTTCTGCTCAGGTTTTTTCAGTAATCTCACATTGAAGTGTGAGTTGCTCAAAATCCCTCAGGTAGGACTCAACAGACCTGCTGTCTTGTTTTAGGTGGGTTAGCTTGATAAACCTATCTTGGGTGTAGTCTTTGGATACAAAGCCTTCATTTTCTTTTTAAGCTTATCCCAAGATTTAATAGGGTCTTTACCTTCCTTATCCTTCTGAGCTTTCATGTTTTCATACGAGAGAGATGCATATCCTTTTAATTTCATGATAGCAGCTTTAAAAGCCCTTCTATCAGTATAACTTTTAAACTCAAAGACTCTCTCTACTGACCTTAGCCAATATAGGAAATCATCAGGGTTCATGCTACCTAGAAAGTCAGGGATTTCTACCTTTATGTCTTTGTCATGGTGTCTAGGAAGACCCTACTCTGAGCCCTCTGAGTGTGAGGCCTATCTTGTTCCTCAGGCTGTCCCCTTCTTCCTGCAACAGGTGGTATGGGTGCTCCTCTTCCTCGACTCCTACCTCCTCTTCCACCATTGTTGAGCTGACCATCTAAGAAATCATTGAAGGATGTTGTAATCTCCATGACAGTTTTAGCAAGACCATAAACTGTAGTTTCAAGCCCTGTTAATCTCTCTACACTCATGGTTGGTTTTTGTATTTTTGAATGTAGTTAAGTAAATGAACTCACAAACCAAAGCTCTGATAACCAATTGAGCTGAAATTTCTACAAAAATAGAGGTTTTCATAGGCTAAAAGGAGCTAGAATTAACACTCCCTCACACACTCACTCAATCACTCAGAATACTCAAGAAACCTGCACTACGCCAGGCAGAATAGATAGAACATTGCACCCTAGCACACAAGAATACGTGACAAAGTTTGTGTTTAAGACACTAAAGTAATGAATCTTAAACACTGTAATCTTAGGTCACACACAAGTTCACTAAGGGTTACCACAATACTTAGCTCTGCTAAAGAATTGCAAATGAACAAAGTTCAGGTTTATATTAATTCATGTCTGAGTTCTTTAGGTTACGATGCAGGCCTTATATAGGCAATTACAATAGATCTCTACCCTTGAAAATAAACATAATCTAAGGGCTGAAAGAGCCTTACAAATACGGATAAATGAAATGCAAAAGTCAGCTAATAGGACGAGTAAAACAGACTGCCAAATGACAGAAAAAGCAAGACTGAAAAGTGTTCTTGTTCCTTTCCTGAAATGGTAATGTTGCTCAATTTCTTGGGGAGCCTTTGTCTGGCTGTTGCTGCTGGTCTTGGGGGTTGAGGGGGACTGTTAGATACCCTTCCCAACGTTCTTATTTATGCTAGGTTGATCACACAAAAGTTAGGAGTCTTGGACAGATTTAATTGGACTTGTTTCCGCTGACTTTCTCAGAATGACCTTCAATATAGTAGGGTGTTTTAGGTGGACTTCCAGAACTTATTTGGAAAACTTGTCCTGGACTTTTCTCTTACTAAGGGCCTTAACTTAATGGGAAAAGAAGTTGGAGCCCTTGGTTGGACTGGTGTTGCATGATATTGTGCCTGGTTACTGGACTTGCTCTGGTTTGCTCTCTGAAGAATGGACCCTGCTCTGGTTACTCTAGTTGTGGCTGTTCTGAAAGTCCATAGACCTTAATTAGACTCCTCTAATTATTTACTAAATTACTTATTAATTTAGTTTATAATGATCTATGCAACATGCATGTAAATATAAAGACATTTATATAAGAGAAGAAATTTCCTCACATTGATATGGAAAATATAAGGGCACAACAAGAACTCCTTCTTGTTGTTCTTGAGCTATAAATATGGATGAACACAAACTATGTGACAACCCTCGCGAATGCGGAATAATAAATCAAACAAGCATGTGAATTATAATGCGGAAATAGGTAGTTTTTTTTTTAAACTTTTATACATGCAAGTTAAATAAGACGAGGAGTGTCAAAATATTACAAACTAAGTACGGAATATACAATAAAGAGACGGGGTCTCTTAAAATGTTAGCAAAGAACAAGTGTTTAACCAAAACTAGCTACTATCGTCTAGAGGTGAACTTCCAGGGACAACGCCCGCTAGCTCACACCCGAACCCCAAAATATCATGTCCAAAAAGTCAACCAAAGCAGCAACTTGTTCATCCATGAAAAACATGAATGCCACAATCAGTGGGGAGTAACTCCGGGTTCTCCCAGCCATATCACATCAAACGTACATATGAGAAAATACGAAAGTAAAGTTAGGCATATATAGATATCCATGTGAGTTACGATAAAAATAGATAGGCAATACGAGATATAATGATAAGCACATAAGAGGCACAAATCCGAATTCATCATGTTATTCAAAGACTCGGGAAAGACACTCTTAGGCAATCGAATACGCTCACTAGGGCTTACATCTCACCGTTAGCGGTATAAGATTGATAAGATTGAGACTCGACAGACAAACCAGTCACGTCATGCGATGATCACAATAAATCCAACATATTATCATCCATTCACGAACCAAGACAATGACGGTGTCCAATCATGCAATGACCATGAACAATATCATGCAATCACGCATTCAAAGAACGACACAAGACGACAACTCTCACGGTAAATGAAACGCACTAGCATCGTGTACATGGCAAGTATGATTAAAAGGCATCCACGGGATAAAACATTTCCCTGAAAGCATACACGATAAAACATTTCGCGTATGTAGACTAATTTCCTCCTGGTAGCACGACGCTAATAAATATCCGGTCCTAGTCTAAACCTGGCCAGGATCTCGG
>JAIUZE010010296.1:0-10000 GCA_022085475.1 Heliosperma pusillum
CGATTTCTAGCATATAAACATGTAAAACACGTAAGTAATACCGAGTAACCCTTCACCGTTACCTTTGAGCGTCTCTAATGATCGTCAAGCCCCTCTTCTATAAGGAAATAGGTCTTTGTCGGGATCTTGGAGGTCGCCACCTACAATTAGATCGTAAAAAGATGAATAAAGTTCATCTTGAGAAAGACGGAAAGTTTGAAAAGCGAGAAAGACGATGATTTTAACATCTACGCGGATAGAGGAAAGTACGGGAGGAAGAATAAGATAGACTTACGTAAATTCTATCGAGTAACGAAGAAGTTATGCGAATTATGAAATCGAAATCAAAGAGGGAAATAAGATTTCTTAAGGAAGAAGAAAACTAGGTTTGATTTTGTGTTTAATGAGATTTTAGGTTAAGGAAGGGAGTTGTGTGAGATGAGTAGAGAAAAAGTCAAAGGCGATTACCAAAGTCAAGAAAAGTCAAACTAGACTGAAGACGACATTTTCATGAAATCTCGCAGAAATTCCAAATACGAACTCGGAAATTCAAAATTCGACTCGGAACTTAAAAAGATAATTTAAAACTTAAAATTGCTGAAAAGTATCCGTAAAATATTTCTACTAGAAAAATAGGGTACATTTCCGGGTGTTACAAACTCGACTTGACCTGGAAGGGTAGCTGACCCGATCTGAGCCGAACTCGATATGACCCAACCCGACTTGAACCGGCCCAATAATGACCCGAACCCAACCCGACTCGACCTAAAAGGATAGCTGACCCGATCTGACCCGAACATGATATGACCTGACCCGACTTGATCCGACCCAAACCCAGTCCGACTGACCCGATTGCCACTTTTAGAGATGCCCACTCGGTTGTTGGATCTACGTCTTAAGTCCTATAATCCAGTTTATATTCCACTCTCTGCAGTGACGGAGCCAGGATTTGAAATTAAGGAGGGGGAAATTTTAGAGGGCGAAACACTAATTACAAAAGGTACACTAGAGATTTTTTTGAAAAATTTAACTAAAACTTTGAAAATTTCATCCGCTAGGGTAAGGAGTGGCGACCGTCCCTGCTAGCTCTGTTCAGGAATAATTGTAGGAATAATTGTAGTCTTGTTTGCATATATATTCATTGTATCTTATGTAATCTTTTCTATTGTTTGTATTAGACCCGGCAAAAACAACCCGACCCGAATGACCCGACCCGAAAAGGCTGACCCGAGACCCGAAACTAACCCGAGTTGAAAACCCGAATATAACTCGAAACCCGAATTAACCCAACCCGAGATGAACTTGACCCGAAGTGCGTCGATCCGAAACTTACCCGACTACCCGAAATGACCTGATCCGAAACCACTGACCCGAAACAATATAACTCTAACTGAACAAAAAAGACTTGACCCGAAAATGACCCGGACCCGAAATCACCCGACACGTTAACCCAAAAATGACCCAGTCAACTTACCCGAAATTCACCCGAAACCCAAAACAACCTGACCCGACCCGAACTGGTCAGACCCGAATTGGCCCGGCCCAAACCCGATCCGATTGACCCGTTTGCCATGTCTACTTTGTATCTAGGTTTACCATAATTTCGTTCATTAGGATTGTATATATACTCGTTCTCATTGTCACTATATTTATCACTTTTCAATTTATATAAGACTACGTTTATAGGTAGAGCTAACCAGGAATATGACTTAAAAAGGCAAAAGAAGAATTAAAAGAAAAACAAATTAAAAAATTATCACGAACAACTTGGGGGAAAAACTAGTTATACATGTTCCATTCTAGACCTTGTGGAAATAAGTCAGGAACACCCCAAATACTACCTTGCTGAAGAAATGTAGAGATGTCAAAGTTGTGAATGGCTGACACGCAAGCTTCATGTTTTCTTTTTCTATGACATTCACATGCAAGTAATTGTGTTATACGATTTTTTTTTTCTTTTTCGTTTGTTTTTCTCTTTCGTAGATAGCATCATGCTTTTTGTCGTATTGATCGTAAATACATTTATACTAATTATTATCAAAAATAAAACTATGGTGAAGGATATAATCAAAATATATGATATGAAAAAAACTTAGGAACAAGGTTTAAGTAGGGCTTGATTATAAAAAAAAAAAACAAAATCAGGATCTAAGACTAGTAGGTAGGTAAGGTAAAAAGTATATATGTTGGTCTATGTTAGTTTGGTCTAATCTCCTACGTGGTATCGAGCCATTAATTCCGACAGCACATAAACCTTTATTCTTTCCGAATCAATTGCTCCATGTTGACTACTCGACTATCCCAAACCCTCATGAATCCTCTAAGCAATTCTTCATCCTCAATGTACACTTCGTCGAGAAACTCACCGGATCCGACAACTATCAATCTTGGCAATTCCAATTTGAATCCCTCCTTGTTGGATACGGTCTCTTCAGCTATATTGATGGCTCCATCCCGGCTACCCCTCAAACCATCACCTCTGATGGAAAAATCTCTTCGAACCCCGCATACAAAACTTGGTATAAGCAGTATAAGCTTTTGGACGGTGTCGTGGCCGACAGTCTATCCAAAATCGTTGATGGTCCCCTCTCCGTCGCACCAAAAACACGAAGCAAGCATGGGATGTTCTCGCAACTACCTACGCTAACCCTTCCCGTGGGCATATCAAACAACTCAAATTCAAACTTCTTAATGCTAACATAAATGAAATCAATTGATTGTTCACTACCATCAAAACCATAACCAATGACCTAGCTCATCTCAACAAACTCGTGGTCCTCGTTATCAATCCCTCTATTTCTGTTCTATGCACCATTGTTCGTAGTCTAAACATTAGTCGTATACCTGATTCTCCGTGTAATTCATGCTTCATTAATAATAGTCAAAAACTTCCATTTCAAGCTTCCTCTCTTATTTGTATCACGCTTCTTGAAGTCATATTCAGTGATTTATGGACGTCGCCCCTGTACTCGATTGATCATTTCAAATATTTTGCAGTGTTTGTTGATCACTACAGTAAATACATATGGTTTACCCTTTAAAACACAATTCTGACACATACCTTGTCTTCGCTCGATTCAATGCCCTTGTCGAGACCCAATTCTTGGAAGAACTCCGGACCTTGTACTCGAATATCGGGGGTGAGTATCAAAAACTTGCTCCCTTTCTTGCCTCCAATGGTATATCTCATCTCACATCTCAGCCCAACACTCCCGAGCATTAGGGGTATTCGAGGTGTCGTCATCAAAAAATTGTCAATACGGAACTATCTCTTATGAGTCACTTCAATGTCCCTCACAAATATTGGCCTCACGCCTTCCAAACCGCAGCCTACCTCATCAATCTCCTGCCTACTCCAACTCTCCACAATGTTAGTCTGTACTTCAAGCTATTTGGTCATCATCCTAAGTATGAAATTTTTCGTAACTTTGGGCGTCTCACTACTACAAATACAGGCAATAACAACGCCCCATCAACAACGCATACTCACGAAAATAAAGAAAAACCGTTGTGGAATGGATAATTATTTTTCCGCGGAATTTTATTAAACCTAATAACAACGGTGTTAGTTTTTCGAACGTTGTTATTAGTTTTAACAACGGCGTGAACTAAAATAACCGTTGTAAATAAATTTACTAATAACAACAGTTTATTCTATATCCGTTGTTATTAATTTAGCGCGAAATAATGAAAATTAATAACAACGGGTATGAAAAACCCGTTGTTATAATGTGTTATTAATTTGGCGCATTATTTGGCTTAAATTAATAACAACGGATATGATTTTGTTGGACGTTGTTGTTAGTTGTAACAACGGATTTAACTTTGTTAACCGTTGTAAATAGGTAACCTAATAACAACGGTGAATATGAATAATAACCGTTGTCAATACTTTTAATAAAGATGAAAAAAACACAGAACACTAATAATACTGTACTGCAACACAAAAACACAAACACAAAGCGATTATACTGCATCACAAAACCACAAACACTAATAATTTATTGATTTCCTGATCGTCTCTTTGTCATCATCTCCGTCTGCTATTTCTTATTAATCAGGTATTCTAATAATTTTTCTTTATTGATTTCCTGAATTTCGTTTATTTGTGAATTAGTTGCCTTATACATTGCATTTTCTGAATTAGTTGGCTTATTATTGAATTAGTTTTAATTAGTTGGATTTTCTGAATTACTTGGCTTACTATATATACTACGAATGTAGATAAATGACTCGAACTTGGATGAATGCTGCGAATATGAGTGACCCAAACTATAAGGATGGTTTAGCTGAATTTTATGAAGTCGTTGCGAACAATTTGAATGGTTCTTCTAGTATTCCATGCCCTTGTGAAAGATGTGGTAATATTAGGTATATGGCTATTCCGGACGTTAAAATTCACCTAGAAAAGTATAGTTTTAGTCGATCCTATACCCGTTGGATTTTTCATGGGGAATCATTAGAGGAAGATAATAATTTTGAAGAAGATGATCTTGAGGTATACGAAAGGATAACTGATGATCCCGAGTTTGCCGAGTATGTTGAGTTGGAAGCAGACGAGTTGAATGTTGGGTCTACAGATAATGAAGAAAAAGATGATGAATCAAATGCTTTTGAAGATGAAAACATTAATTTGGATGACCTTGACAACATGTATAAGAAGTTGTGTGAGTCTGAAGCGCCTCTATACCCTGGTTGTAAGTACACAAAGATGTCGGCTGTGGTGAAGTTGTATAATATCAAGGGGGCAAATGGGGTTAGTGACACATGTTTCACTAGTTTATTAGCCTTGATAAACGACATGCTTCCAGATGGTAATGTTCTTCCCGTTAAGACATATGAGGCTAAAAAACTAATTAGAGGGGTGGGTATGAAATATGAGAAAATACATGCATGTCCAAATGATTGCGTATTGTATCGAAAATTATATCAAAACTTAACCAATTGTCCGGTTTGTTTTGAGTGGCGTTATAAGGATAAGGAAGGGATCCCGGCTAAGGTGTTATGGTATTTTCCAGTGATACCAAGATTCATAAGGATGTTTGCGAATAGCAATGATTCAAAAATGTTAACTTGGCATGAAACTGGAAGAATAAATGATGGGAAGCTAAGACACCCGGCAGATGGTATGCAATGGAAATCGTTCGACGCTAAGTATCCCGATTTCGGCATTGAACCTAGAAACTTACGTCTAGCGCTGTCCACTGATGGAATGAACCCACATGGAAACATGAGTACCCAACATAGTACTTGGCCAGTAGTGTTGGCAATATAAACTTACCTCCATATGTGTGCATGAAAAGAAAGTACTTGATGTTGTCGTTGTTAATTTCCGGCCCTAAACAACCTGGAAATAATATAGATGTCTATTTGGAACCTCTTTTAGATGATTTGCGAATTTTGTGGGATAGTGGGATAGAAGTATTTGATGCATATAGGAATGAAACTTTCAATTTGAGAGCGATGTTATTGTGTACAATAACCGACTATCCGGCTTATGGCGACCTTTCTGGGCATACGGTGCATGGGAAAGAGGCATGTCCATTGTGTGGGGAGGATATCGAGTCTGAATACTTGAAGTGTTCTCATAAGTATGTGTATTTGGGAAATAGGAGGGGCTTGGATCCTGACCATTGTTATCGCAAGCAGCAGAAAACATTTAATGGACGTCAAGAACATCGTCAACCTCCTAGAATTTTGAGTGGGCATGAAGTTTATCAGAAAGTAAAGCATATAGAGATAAAATATGGGAAGAAGAACGGCTCTAAATTGTCTACTCGTGGGTATAAGAAAAGATCCATATTTTTTGATAAACTTCCATATTGGCCTGACCTGGAGGTCAGGCATTGCCTCGATTTCATGCACATTGAGAAAAATGTCTGTGATAATATTATCAATACCCTCCTGAATGTTCCCGGTAAAACAAAGGATAACGCCGCAGCTAGGGAAGATATGCAAATGATGGGTATTAGGCTAGAGTTGGCACCACAGAAGAGAGGTAATGGTACATTTTTACCGCCAGCAGCTTATACCCTTTCACGGAATGAGAAAAAAGAGTTTTGTGCATGCTTGAATGGAATTAAAGTGCCACATGGTTATTCGTCCAACATCAAAAGCCTTGTGTCGATGCAAGATCTAAAACTCACCGGGTTAAAGTCACATGATTGCCACACTTTGATGCAACAATTACTATCCGTGGCTATTCGCTCCATTTTACCTGAAAAGGTACGATATGCTATTACCAGATTCTGTCTCTTCTTCCAGTCCATATGCGATAAAGTCATCGATCCCGATGATGCGGATTCATTGCAGGACCTCGTTGTCACCTCTCTTTGTCATTTTGAAATGTATTTTCCACCCTCTTTCTTCACTATCATGATTCACCTGACCACTCACTTGGTTAGGGAGATTTTGTACCTTGGGCCCGTGTACTTGAGATACCAGTATCCTTTCGAAAGATTGATGAAAGTCTACAAGGACTATACATCTAATCGGTATCGTCCAGAAGGTTGTATTGCTGAACGTGCTATATTAGACGAAGCTCTTGCATATTGTTACACTCATCTCTCTCCTGAGGAGTTAATTGGCGTTCCAAAGAATCGTCATAGTGACTGGATGACCGGAAAAGGTATTAGGGGCCGGGTTGAAAAAATTGTGTCACGTGACATGTTACATTTAGCACATACGTATGTGCTAAACAACGAAGATGAGGTGCAACCTTATATTCAACAACACAAATATGAGCTCAAATACGATCACCCAAACAAGAGCGAGATGTGGATTGCAAACGAGCATAAGAAGACATTTGGAGAGTGGTTTAGGAATGTTGTCTTGGAGTATAAGAATTTGTATGGTGATGACATCTCTCCTAGGTTACTACGTCTTGGGTTAGGTCCAAATGCCAGGGCCACTTTTTTCAGCTGTTTTGCTATTAATGGTTATACTTTTTACACCCTCGAGCAAGATGAGTTGAGCACAATGCAAAATAGTGGTGTGAGTTCTGAATTTGAGGCAATGCACTTTGCTACTTCAAAAGATAAAAACCCTATTTGGGGAAAATGCCTTTATTATGGTGTTATTCAAGAAATATTTGTATTAGATTACATTGATTTCACAATACCTCTGTTTCGATGTAACTGGGTTGATAACAACAACAATTGTGTTCGAAAGGATAAAATGGGATTTACGTTGGTCAATTTGGATAAGGTTTGCAATAATAAGGATGATCCTTTCATAATGGCATCCCAAGCTAAACAAGTGTTCTATATCACCGATCCTATGGATAAGAAGTGGTCTGTTGTACTATCTATAAGGAGTAGACGGGGTGCACCCGATAATGGTGGGGATAATGATCAGGATGTCGTGTTTGAGGGAATGGATCACTCTTCCACTGTATCTTATGTCGACAATGTTGACACTGATCATGATAACATTGAAAGCATCTATATGCGTGATGATCATGGTGAAGGTATTTGGGTTAACGAAGAAACTATGTCGGGCAAGAAACGTCCCCGATCCTGAGGTGGTATTGTCCTTAGTTTTTGTTAGCTTTGGTCATTGTTGAAGATTCCCAAATTATTTAGCTTTTGGTCATTCATTATACAGTCTCCATGTTTTGGTTTCTGCTGATATTGCAGTGTATAGTGCTTATGATATTGCTGTCGTTGTTGGTTTCTGCTGATTATTATTGCAGTGTATAGTACTTATGATATTGCTGTCTCTTATAATTATAATTAAAAAAAAATAAAGGTAAGCAACAACAACGGTTGTTGTAAATATACCCGTTGTGGTTAGTAATAACAACGGTTATTAATCACAAACCGTTGTCATAGTGTTTACTAATTACAACGGTTTGTTTACTATAACCGTAGTCATTACTCTATCACAACGGTTTGTTTATGATAACCGTTGTCAATATTTGTAGATAGAAAACACACAACACTAATAATACGACTGTACTGCAACACAAAAACTCTATCACAAAGCGATCATTTTTCTGTCATCATCTCCCTTATTATTTTTGAATTTGTGAATTGGTGAACTATTTCTTGAATTTGTGAATGTCATTTCCTGAATGTCGTTTATTATTTTCACCAATTCAATGTCGTTTATTAGCAAATTTGTTAATGTCATTTCCTGAATGTCATTCAATTCTAATTTTGCTTTATCGATTGAATAGCTTTGAATTTAATTAGTTTAATTACTTCTAAACTTAAGTCAAAAAACAAATTAACTTATCAACATTAATATTATTAAATAATAAGTTCAAACGGCGCCACACACAAATGGCGCCAAAACAACAACAACCAAACAACCAAACAACTACAACCAAACAACAACAACAAATTAAATTGAGTCCGCGTAAATCTCCCGGATAGCTGCCACCGCTAGAGCATATGCATCAATCGGGTCAGCCTCGGCCAGAGCCAACCCTTCCCACTGCTCTACCTGGGTCACTTCAACGAGGTCGACCCCATTTGGCCAACGGTAACGGTCATGTTCGGAAGCCACCCATAGATATGGCCCAGGCTGGTGGTCCGTGCTCTCAATAAAATCTTTTCGCCCATGCCCGGCCTTGTCCAACATTCTTGCCAGTTTGAATGCGGACGCACGATGAGCATCCGACATCCCAAACTCGAAAACGAGTTCCCCTGTAAAGTGCCTGCGATGATAATTTGGCCACATCTTCCTGATTAAATAGTCATTTCGAATAAGCGTATCACGGAGTTTTTTGTAACTTTTACACACAACGTAGTCACCCTCAATATGACAAGGCATTTCTTTCATGATGCAAGCATATGGTTTAGTAAAAGTTCCAGACATTTTGTATGGTTGATGTTAGTATTGAGGCTGGGAAATTTTGTATGGTTTAGCAAATATATTATTGATTAGAGTTGGGAATTTTGTATGTGGTTGATAACCTGCTTGTATTGAGACTGTATTTATAGAGAGTTATTTACTGGAGTTATTTATTCACATGCATGCATTGGTTCACATGAAGGCATTGATTCACATTCATTTACAAATCCCAAAACGACTATACATTCACATGCATGCAGTACGTTATTGATTGAGTAAATGTGTGAATATGCAGTACGTTACATTTCCTATTTAGTCAATGCATTTACTGCAATATGCAGTAACTTTATCACAACGGTTGTGGTCACGAAAACCGTTGTGGTTAGTAATAACAACGGGTTTTGAATATGCAGTACGTTACATTTCCTATGTAGTCAATGCATTAACTGCAATGTGCAGTAACCCTATCACAACGGTTATGGTCACGAAAACCGTTGTGGTTAGTAATAACAACGGGTTTTTAACCAATACCCGTTGTTATTGCTCAATATTATTATTTTTAATTAAAAGATATTGCAGTCCAAACCCGTGAATAAACAACAGCAGAACCAGCATTGATTAAAGCATCCATTGAACATAATCAATGGCAGCATAACCCCTCTATAAATACAGCCTCAAAACCCCTCCTTTAAATATTCCATAACTACCCTAAAATTAATATCATCAATGGCAGCAGTTAACCTTCCCAACGATGAAACGACCCTTACCAAATTGATTGCAGATGAGGAGGAGGCTCTTGCCGTAGTTCCCGCTGATCATCACCCATTGATTAAAGGATCCATTGAACATCGAAGGGATTATTGGATTAAGAGGCGTGAAGCAGTCCGACTTGTCAACCAAGCGTCGTCATCAGCATCGTCCTCTGTCTACCCACGTCGGCCTTATACTCGGAGGTTGGATGCCGCAAGAGATATGTTGAGCTGTACCCGTCCTACCTTATCTCCACATGCAAGACGTGCACTTGCAGGCATTGAATCTGTTATTGCAAAATACGAGGTTAATGATCCGGAAGTCATCAGTATCATCAATATTGTTCCGGATTGTTGGTGGCAGTGTGAGAAAAACTTTTTACACTTAACCGGAATTGTTCCGGATTATTTAACATCTTTATTTATTTGATGTCGGATGAATGTAATGTACTTTATTATAAAATCTAGGTTAT
>JAIUZE010010297.1:0-23947 GCA_022085475.1 Heliosperma pusillum
ACACGCGATGACATTCCGCATCCAAGACCCGGGCTTACAATATATATGCCGAGTACCCCAAATTCGGTAGATCAATTCACGAACGAGGCGGAAAAACAGCTCAAGCCTCATAACATGCGGTACGCTACATGCAAATAACACCACCTCGCAAGTACACAACATTTGACGGCCGGGTCGAACAACGCATAGCGTTCAACTCCCAACAACGTCGTCGTATGCCCACTAACACATGCATTTAAGCAGTAGGATACCTCTACGTTCCGACATTCCAGCCTTACGAACGGAAAGGTAGCCAAGGGAATGAGAATACAAAGCACAAGACAAAGTCATGCTTAAACCGTAACATATGTAAAAACCGACTCAAAGTGGAAACATATCGAAAACCGTCACAAAACATGTGATACATGCGAAAGAGATATCAGATATCCAAAACATGAATATTATAATACATTACGTAAAATTATATGATAAACCGATCATGCGAACTAATATAAATTACGAGTTTTTGAAGTTGAAGGAAAAATATACAGCCGTGTTCCAGGCCGGGCAGGAGACCGGCGGCCGGTGGGCCGGCTCAGAACACAAGGCAAAACCCAAAAACAGAGAAAAGAGGTCTGGGCCGGTCAGTCGACCGGCGGCCGGTCGACCGGCACAGAGCACTACACCAAAATCAAAACTTGCCTTACTGATGTGTTCCAGGCCGGTGGGTTGACCGGTGGCCGGTTGGCCGGCCTGGAGCACCACTTCATACAAATTCTCAAATTCCAAAGGTGTTTCTGATGTGTTCCCAGCCGGTGGTCAGACCGGCGGCCGGTGGACCGGCGGCCGGTGGACCGGCTGGGAGCACTTCCTCACCCGTGAGCTTCCAAAGCTTAACCAATTCATTTCAAAACTCAATTATACTTCCAATAATCATCAACAATCAACATATATCATCAATATTCATCATATAACATCATTCATTAATCATAGCATGGTATCTAACTTCCTAATCGTAATCTAATACGATTTTCTAGCATATAAACATGTAAAACACGTAAGTAATACCGAGTAACCCTTCACCGTTACCTTCTAGCGTCTCTAATGATCGTCAAGCTCCTCCTCTATAAGGAAATAATCCTTGTCGGGATCTTGGAGGTCGCCACCTACAATTAGATCGTAAAAAGATGAATAAAGTTCATCTTGAGAAAGACGGAATGCTTAAAAAGCGAGAAAGACGATAATTTTATTATCAATACGGATAGAGGAAGGTACGGGAGGAAGAATAAGATAAACTTACGTAAATTCTATCGAGTAACGAAGAAACTACGCCAATTCCAAGATTGAAATCAAAGAGGGAAAAAGATGAGATTTCTTAAGGGAGAAGGAAGTTGTGTTTGATTTGTGTTTAATGAAGAATTAGGTTAAAGAGGGAGTTGTGTGAGATGTGTAGGAAAAGTCAAAGACGATTTCCAAAGTCCAGAAAAGTCAAACTAGACTGAAGACGGCTTTTTCATGAAATCTCGTAGAAATTCCAAATACGAACTCGGAAATTCAAAATTCGACTCGGAACTTAAAAAGCTAATTTAAAACTTAAAATTACTGAGACGATTTCGTAAAATATTTCTACTAGAAAAATAGGGTACATTTGCGGGTGTTACACAATCTACTAAGGCCACACTAAGCAATACAAATTACAACCTCTTGTAAAAATACCAAAATAATCCATTCATTCATTCAACAAAGTAAAATGCATCAACAAAATAAATTAAACATTCAAGACATAATTCATTAATTATGATGATTAATTTATCCAAACCACCTTTAAAATGATCAAAATTATGTCACAATTCCTTAATTGTACACAACAATTTTAATCAACCATAATCCAATTTAATTCATATTATCGGGTATAACATAAATTAAATTCAACATTATTTTAAACCTTTTTAAAATAATAGGGTATCTATCATTGTGAACTTTTTCACAACAACAAAACAACCACTACAAGAATCAGTCCTTATACCGACCGCAAATTCCGACCGCTATTTAAAACGGTCGGTAATTTAACTTAGCGACCGAAAAAAGTCGGTAATCAAAATATCAGTCGGTAAAATTACCGACCGATTTGAAATCGGTCGCTAAAGGGAGCATTCGGTCGGTAAGCATTTGAAATACCGACCGAATAGGCAAACTTACCGACCGACTGCCCAATCGGTCGGTATATATTCTGATATGAGAAAATACGAACGACTATCCCTCATTCTATTATTACTCACTCACACTCACTCTAACCCTTTCCCCAATCCCGACGACCACCGCCACTCACCCACCGTCGACGCCACCACTCACCTGCCCTTCTCACCTGCCGACCACCACCGCCGACCACCGCCCCCCCTTTTTCAACAACCACCTTCTCTCTTCTAATAATTTGATAAAGGTATGATTTTCTCTTAATTCTTGTGTTTATAGTTGTTTTAATTGTGTTTATGTTTGTTTTTACCCTTAATTTTATGTTAGGATTTGATTATTTGTTGTTATTAGAATGAAATTTAGAGTTGTATAAGTTAGGGTTAAGGTTAAGTTAAATTGGGGGTTTTTTTATTTGATTTGATTGAAGTTGGGTATATGATGTATGTGTATGTTTGGGTAGTAAATTTGCAATTATATTTTGGTATTGATTAATTTGATGCTAGAATATGTTAGAATATATGATTAATTTGGTAGTAAATTCTATGATTGAAATTTGATTATGTTAGAATATATAATTGTTAGTATGTTCAAGAGGTTAGTAGTAGATATATGTTGTTAGTAGTAGTAGAATATATAATTGAATGTTGGTTAAATTTGGTAGTTAGTTGCTTAAAATTGGTAATACGAATTAGTATTTAGATTGCCTATTTAGTAAGAATGTAGATTGTCTCAATTAGTTGTTGGATTGCCTAATTATGTTATATTTATGTATTTATATAGATTTGTAATGAAGAGGGTTGAACGAGAATGGATGTATGAAAGGGTTGATGCTAGGAAGATGGTTAAGTATGAGTTTGTATGTGGGGTGAATAGTTTTCTTGAATATGTTAAAAGTCGAGATGAATTTAGGAATTCACAACTAATTAGATGTCCATGTGTAAAGTGCAAAAATTTGAAATACTTGAGTGAATTCGTGGTACAAGAACACCTTATTAGTAAAGGTTTTACGGGAAATTATTATGATTGGGTGTGTCATGGTGAGCCTTACTCCTTGAAAATACCAAACAATGTACCAAACACTACTCAATCTCCCATAAGAGGACCATATCGAGAGATGGTAATAGATGCCTTAGGTGACCGTGCATTAGAACATATGGAGGAACCCCCTATCGGTGAAGAGGAAACTCCACACCCTCAGTTGAAGAGTTTTTTTGATATGTTAGATGCGGCGGAGAGACCTTTATATGAGGGGAGCGATGTGTCGGTGTTACAAGCAGCTGCAAGGGTTGTTAACATAAAATGTGAGCACAACTTATCGCACAAATGTGTAGATAAGATTGCTTCCTTGATTGAGGATGTTATACCTCGGGGAAATGTGATGACCCGCACCTATTATAACACCAAAAAATTGCTCAAAGCTCTTCAACTACCATATCAAAAAATTCATTGTTGTAAGGACGGGTGTATGCTCTTTTGGAAAGAAGATGTGTCGCTTGATAAATGTAAGAAATGTGGCAAAGATAGGTACAAGCCAACACCATCAAGTGGGAGGAAAATACCTGAAAAAGTCCTATTCTACCTTCCTATAGGTCCAAGATTACAACGGCTTTATGCTACTAGAAATATTGCGGAGGCTATGAGATGGCATGAAGAAAACCCTCGTGTACAAGGGACATTTGCCCACCCAAGCGATAGTGAGGCTTGGAAGCATTTGGACAAAATGTTCCCGGAATTTGCTAGTGAGCCTCGAAATGTCAGACTTGGGTTGTGCACAGATGGTTTTACACCGTACGGCCAATTTGGGAAAAAGTATTCATGTTGGCCTGTAATTCTCACTCCTTACAATCTACCACCATGGTTGTGCATGAAAAAACCATTCATGTTCCTTTCATTGATTGTTCCGGGGCCGGATAATCCTAAAAGTCACATAGATGTCTTCTTACAACCTCTTATCGAAGAGTTGAAAGAGTTGTGGGAGGTTGGTGTACCCGCTTTCGATGTGTCCAAGAAACAAAATTTTCAACTCAAAGCCGCTCTTTTATGGACAATCAAGTATTTAAAATACGACCCTTTTGTGCTCGCACATCAAGTTAATCAAGTTTATTACACTTCTTATCCAAGCACAAAGAAAGATAGAGATAATTGGTGGGCGGTGTTTAAAAGTAAAGCGAGATCACAATTTGATGCACCGGTTGACACAACCGTATTTCAAGAAGAAATGACGACACCTCTTAATTTATCTTCCATTGTGGAAGATGAAGTCTTACAAGGTTTTATTGAAGGGATGATGAGGAAGAAGATGAGGTGGTGGAGGTTCGTAGATTTGGAAGAGGAAATGAAGACTTATATGAAGTTGATTTTATAAATGATGATGAAGATGAGGATGAAGATGAAGATGAGGAGGAGAAGAAGAAGGAGGAGGAGGAGGAGGAGGAAGAGGAGGAGGAGGATGAAGATGAAGATGACGATGAAGATGAAGATGACGATGAAGATGAAGATGACGATGACGATGAGTAAAAGACTAGTTGTGTTATGTAATAAGTACATTATAATTAGTAATGTTTTATGTTATGTAATAAGTACATTATAATTAGTAATGTTTTATGTGTCATCAATTATCAAACTCCTTTGTTTATTTGACAACAATGTTTAATTGCTAACATTAACTTGTGTATATTTAGTTTTGTTTAAGATGGCAGGAGATCATGGACGGGGACGGGGACGAGGACGAGAACGAGGACGACCACGAGAACAAGGTATAGTATTTAGGGACCCGGTGATAGAAGAGGGGGAGACGAGCGACGAAGAGAACAACAATGAGCAGGGGCAGACATCAAACAAAAGTACAACCCCTGCGACATCAAGAGAGTTACCTATTGATATAGAGCCGGGGTTATTATGGTACAATTTCTTATTTATAATATCTGTTCTAATAAATTACACGTATAAACATGTTACATATCATTTTCTAATATAAATATTGATATAGGTTTGACGATAGCCAAGTGGTCCGAAGAGTTAGGCGGTCTTTCAAAAACAACTACGATGTCCCTTACTTGAGCTGGAAAGAGGCTCCAAAAAGTAAAAGGGATGCGTGGTTTGCTAATTTTCGGGTATTTATATATATAAACTTTTACTTTATTAATTTATATGTGTGTTTGTTTTTATAAGTGTTGTTGTTTTTATCTGTAGACATTGTGCAATTGGGATCCTAAGCATGAGGATGAGTGTAGGAAGCAATACAATGAGACGTGTAGAAAGCGTTTAAAAGACGCCATGTATGATGCCGGCCAGATGATAAGAGGTAAGAATCCGGTTGGCCCGGGTTGGATGCTTCCTAATGTTTTCAAAGAATTAATCGAAAAGCGGAAGAATAAGGCGTTTATCAAGAGATCGAAACAAGCTTCCATCAACAAGAAAGGCGGCGAAGATGGCCCTACTACACATCATTACGGGTCAATCAAAGCTGTTAAACATGCTGCTAAGATGGTAAATAATTTGAACTTATTTAAGTATTTGAAGTTGATAATTTACTTTGTTAGTGTAATGTTAGTATAAAGTTAGTATTTGTAATTTGAAGTTAATGTTTGATTTGGTTTTATTAAAGGCGCAAGATAAGGGGGGTGTAGCCCTTAATGCAGTGGAGCTATTTCTTGATAGCCATATGAGAATGGTTGATGGTGAGGAGCAATGGAGTCATCCAACTGCCCGAGCTAGATATGTAAGTATTACTACATTCGAAATTTCATTTTTACATTTGTGTTAGGACTTCCGATAGACGCTTTTTTATTTTCTAAGGACGGTAGATGAGTTATTTACAACTTTCTTTTTGACAATGTAGCAAAATTTTCAAAGGATGATAGCCGAGCTTACGGAGCAAGGACTTCCGATTGACGTTAACAAGGTTTGGTATGATTCGGTGGATGGATACAAGAAGGGCCAAGTCTTTGGTTTAGGGACCGCCGCCTCACTATATTACACTCCCCCGGCGTCATCATCGTCAACAGGTAAATCTTCCGCCTCCCAACAATATATCCCGGGTGTTCTAACTCAATCAATTCAAGCACGTGAGAGGGAAGTCGAAGAGTTTAAGAAGTATAGAGAGGAGATGCAACAAAGGGATGAACTTTACGTGAAAAATCAAGAAGAACTAAGGCAGCAAATCACGGCAAGTCAAGCCGCTACTATGCGTGAACGGGAAGAAACAAGACGCCAAATTGAGGCCTTAGCCAAACTGCTTGAATCCCAAACCCAATACCGATGCAACAATAACATATTTGATTTTCCGACTAACCCAAATAACGATAACCCCGGTGGAGGCGGAAGTGGTGTTCAAGTGTAAGGTACTTGGTTGTGTAAGACAGGGTTAATTGTAATGTAAACTTTAGTAGTTTGTTGTATAAGACATGGTTATGCTAGTTAATGTAAACTTTAGTAGTTTGTAATGTAAACTTTAGTAGTTGTAAGACTTGTAATGTAAAATTTAGTAGTTTGTTGAAAATTTTCTAATTTGAAAGACGGTTTCTGGTTTCAAAAAATTGTGTACGAACGCATTTGTATATATTTTGAAAAATTTGCAGGAAATATAGCAAATGGGGGAAAATAAGAAGCAAAATCACCCAAATCGTTCACAATGAATACCGACCGACTCATACAATTTACCGACCGACTCAACAATTTACCGACCGAAACCCTACAAATACCGACCGATTGCCGTCTAAATAGTTTCTGATTATTTTTGGTCTAAAAATGGTACCGACCGATTTCCGCTTATACCGACCGACCGTCGGTCGGTAATTACCGACCGAATTGTGTTTTACCGACCGACTTCACCTTTTTATTGACCAAGTCAATGTGTTTTGGCACCGACGGATATTCTGTCTACCGACTGATTGTCGGTCGGTATTTTTACGACCGATTTCAAATCGGTCGGTATGAAACATTTACCGACCACAATTACCGACCGATTTAATTCGGACGCCACGGAAGGAAAAACGGTCGGTAAGTAGTTATTACCGACCGATTTGCACTATTAGCGACCGCTGAAACGGTCGGTACTGAACCTGCTTCTTGTAGTGAACATACATTATCTTTATAATGCAATAAACAAAACAAAAAAAAAAATTTTTTTTTCACTATTCACGGATGAACAGTACCCGTGAACTGTAGAAGGCAAATTTTTTTTTTTTTTTTTCGGTTTTAATTAAAACAAAACAAACACAAATTAATCTTTTTAATTTGATCATGCTAATAAAACTAGATCGGTACAAACATTAAACATCTAATCATTATTAAACATTGATACAAACTGGATGATTCAAATTAACCTTTTAAAATGAATATCTAAATCATGATTAATCGATTATCAAATTACTCAACTTGTAACACCCCGTGTTTTTACAATAAATTTTATCCGGAAATTTATTTATTAAAATAAATATTTTTGCGAGTTTAATTATTTAATGCGTATTTAAAGCTTGCGATCTCTATTTTTGTTATTTTCCGTTTTTACCTAATTTGGATGGGTTAAAATGTCCGTGCACGATTTTACAATTTTAATTTAATAGCTACTTCTCCTATATAAACTCTTTGAGCGTTTTCATTATTCTAAACCTAATTTGTAATTGGATTATCCATCTTGTGAGCTAATGGGTCAAAAGCTCTCTTGAACCCTCTTATAAATAGAAAATCTAACCTAGCAAGTAGGTTGCTCAATTCATTTCTTCAGTCATACGTTGTTGCCGCAGCCTCTTCTCCTCTCTTTTCATTCTTCTCTCTTTGACTCCATTATTATGCAACTTTCCTCATCTAAATCAAATATAAATTATAAATTTACAATCCTGGCTCTTACTTTTACAATATATTCTACTCATATTATTTTTAAGGGACTCGATTGTATGGAGTTTAAACCTATCTTTAGGGTTTATATATTTGATGGGTAAATAAGAAGAATAAGAAGATTATGTCTTTCTTTTGGGCCGTTTTTGGAGGAGGATTCGGGTGGCACTATATTAGTGGCGTTTTTATGAAAATGAAGATTATTTTGTGATCTTTATTGCGTTATAAAGGTAACTAGGTGTTTTCCTTTAATTATGTTTATAGAAAGTGAATTATTAACATGATATAATGATTGATTGTATGATTAAGTGTTTGTGTGGTTATTTATGCTTATGATTCACATGTTTAATTGCATTTAATATTTATGTTGTTATTCTATTTCAATTATTTATTTGGTGCGCGAACTAGGGTTCAAATCGCGAACCCTAGCGTTGTTGGTGGTGGCGCGGCCGTGAGGTTGCCGTGGCCTAGGGTTTCGGCCTCCTCCTTGTGAGAGAGGCTAGGGTTTGCTTATGTTGAGAAATTAGGGTTTTGGTTTACATCATTAAGGTTATAGCTGAAGTTACTATAACTTTGCATGTAAGCTACCCTAGTTATACCTATTTGAGTTATAACTTTGAAAGTGACGTTATGGTGCGGTGTACTATAACAAGACTCGTTGTGGTGACATGGCGGTTTGTACCGTGGAGTCGACCCCTCGGTGAATTTGTTATAGAGGACTAACCCGTGATGGAAGAGAGTTATAGTTGATGATACTATAACCTCGCACGTATAAAGTAATAGCTTGAAGTTGCTATAACTTCACTAAAGTTGAGTGAAGGTTATAGCTGAAGGTACTATAACTTTGCTGAAGTTAAGTGAGGGTTATAGTTGATGATACTATAACCTGACAAGCTTAACTAAAGTTATAGGTGGTGTACTATAACTCTGCTGGAGTTAAGCGAAGGTTATGGTTGATGATACTATAACCTGACAAGCCTAACCAAAGTTATAGCTGAAGTTGCTATAACTTCACTAAAGTTGAGTGGAGGTTATAGCTGAAGTTACTATAACTTCACTAAGGGTAAGTGAAGGTTATAGTTGGTGGTATTATAACATTGAGTTGTTATATGCTTCTGTGTTTGGTGTTATGGTAGCTCGAACTATAACATGACCGTTGAGGTGTAATGTTATAGGTCAAGATATTATAACCTTTGGTTATATGTGCTTGCTTATGTGTGGTGTTATGGTTAGTTGAATTATAATGCTATGTTTGCACATTATCTTGGCTACTCTCATTCTTTGCGGAGTAGAGCAGTCAGTTAAACTGTTCTATGAGTTGAGTTTGGACAGTCAGTTAAACTGTTCTACTGAGTTGAGTCGTGATGTTGTTCACGCATGTTTTGTACATTCAGTTAAACTGTGAATTTTTTGTTGCTTAGTTTGAATAGATGACGGTAGTATCAGTTAAATACTATCGGAATGAACCAAGAGCCGCCCTTCGGGGGTTTATTTGGTCTATGTTCGGGGGTGGCCAGAGACATCAGTTAAACGCTCTGGTCTCCGTGTGTCGTTCGATGTACAGTTAATGCATCGAGGGTCTGGCCAGGTCTTAGACATATAGGCAGTGGTTATACGCTATACATAGTACCATGGATGCAGTTCGTTATACGGTCCACAGTGGATGCAGTTCGTTATACGCTCCATTAGCTAGAGGCAGTTCGTTATACGCTCTAGTGGTTAGAGGTAGTTCGTTAATCGCTCTAACGGCGTTCATTTTATTCGCTATGCCTTGTTGATTGAATTGGTGACTTTATTGCTATGGATCATGTGTCACTTTCGGTCGAGTTAATGTTCATGGTCTAGGGGTTTGTCTAGCTGCATTCATTTGGTAATGATGATGTCATAGTAAGTTTTGTTGCACGTCATATTGTATAAATTGCTTCACATGTCTGTTATGATTACTGTCAACACCCCACGTTCGTTGAAGAGGTCCATTGATAGGCTTAAATGACTAGTGCTTAAAGGGTTTGAAAGTACTACTCATATCAACAAAGTGCACTTTCTTTTCTGGTTATCCATGTAAAAGAACTCAAAAGTTAAGCATGCTTGACTGAGAGTAGTCTTAGGATGGGTGACCTCCTGGGAAGGTTTCCGGGATGCGCATGAGTGAGGCCAAAATGCACTGGAAAGGACTCGTGTTGATCTGTGGGCCATGTACACATCCTGGGGAGTTACCGTGAGTGACCGCTCCCGACCCAGGGTTTGGGCCGGGGTGTTACACAACTAATCATAATTATTTTGTATATTCATATAAAAAAATTTAGCACAATGAATGTTCTTTAACATCCAAAACAAATTCCTTTTACATTTCAATTTAATCCTCATTAAATCAAAATATCAACAAATTCATTATATTATTATCTTAACATATTAAAACAACAACATATATGAATCAAAAAGGAAAAACAAGGCAAAAAAAATTTTTCCTCACGGCTGAACATTGCCGTGAACAGTACCAAAATTTTTTTTTTTCCTGGCCGTGAACAGTACCAAAAAAAAAACAAATCCTAATTTTTTTTTCTTCTTTCAGCCGAAACAAAAAACAAAAATTTCTAATCTTATATTTCATCAAATTTGAAAACATATAAAATAATTTCATAGCCTAATGCTCTGATACCACTTGTGGGAAATATCGGTATACTCCCCTTTAAATTTTTCGGATTATAATGAAATTATAACTATATGAATTTCTAGTCATAAATGAAATTGCATAATTATAAACAAGAGATTAAGAAATAACCTTCGGTCCTAGTAAAAGGCCTAAGAACAAATACCAAAGTAGGTATTCTCCTAATCGTTGCACCCAAGATGATTCAAGAAATGCCTTCGTCGTGCTAGAACGAATACCCAAAATTACTTCTAATTTTGTGTGTATATTGATGATGAATATGAAGATCAATGAGAGAAGTAAAATAAGAATTTTTCTCCTCTTTTTCTTTGTGTGTGCCGTGAGAATAAGAGAGTGATTAGGGTTTTATTTTTTTTTTCTTTTTATCTCACATGTGCCGTGAGATTCAAGAGGAAAGCTTGAAAAATCAAAACCCTAGTTTCCTTATTTATCTCAACCTATATTAGGTAGTTAGCCTATAATTTAATATGTATATTATGTAATATGTATTCTAACTATTACTAGTAATGGACCGTCACATAAACCGAGTAATGCCGGACCAATACACCATAATAATATTGTGTAATACATATCCGCCAACTTAAATATAACAGTTTACATTTAGTTTAGACCAACATTATATACATTGATTAAATATAACATTTTATATTCAATTACCAGCTAACATTATTTAATCGTTATTAAATAATCGTATCATCATCACATTGACTAACCTTTTAGTCAAAAACATCGACTAACCTTTTAGTCATTTAATAAGGCATCAATATGATTATTTTCTCAAATAATCACATCTCTCAAACACATCCTTTAGGTGTGACTTTTAGGGATCAGTTGATCACCGCCATCTGTATGACAATAACGTCAAACTTATCTAGCAAGCCAACCGTTATCGATAAACGTTAATCAACTGATTATAATACAAAGTATTCCATGTGATCCTTAGCTGTTATCACATTAACTGTGGAGGACACTAGCTCCAACATATACGTCCTAAGATAAGATCTTTTTAACGCCAATATGACTCCATACGGGTTATGGAAGGGATGAGAACCCTAAATTTGTACAAGACATGGATAAAGATCCAAGTATTTAGCTTAGATAGAACAAGTCTATTGAGAAGTTAGGATACAAAGTCTAAACAATTAAGTCTGTTATAAATCGCTAAAAGATAATACGAGCATTTTATCTCATTAAAACCTAGAGAACAAAGCTGTTTGTGGCTCATGGTGCTATCCTTCAAAAAAATATGTGTATTTTCAAAAGGATAGAGTGAGAGAAAATTTGCCACAAACTAATTTTTGGATAGAGAGACAAGAGAAAATGTTCTTAAGTCGTCCAAGGTTAGAGGCAAGTAGTTAAAATGTTTACTTTTTGAAAGTAATAAGACTATGATCTATAAATTGGCAGTTATAATTTCCAATTCGAATTTGTTGCATAAGAGCCTTAAGAATACAAGATGGTACTATACATATAAAATTACTTGGGAAAGTTTGGACCTCCCTAGGGTGAATAAAACTTTATTGTAAAGTATTATATATAAGTTAAAAAATAACCATCTTTGAGATCCAAGATTATTGCATCTACACCTCGCTGAAAGTATATGTATGACAAAGTGATAAAGAGTTGTTTAAAGTTACCTTTCTAAATGGGCATTTAAAAGTGGACAATTTGTCGTACAAAACTTAGGAGATCAATGTGTGATTCTTAGAGAGCACTTGAGAGGTTGTAATAATCATTGCATAACAAAAGAGAATGGTTTCTTCGAATTGTCGAATAGCCATGTTTATGCATGAAATTAAGTGGGAGTTAGATCTATCATGTGTGGACATGAAGGTTAGTGGGAGTTATAATCATCATGTATGGACATGAAGATTAGTGGGAGTACATTGTCTTCCATGTCTTATATGTAAGAGACATATTAATCATGAGGAATGATGTACTAACATTGACTTCCGTGGAGGAGTGTTTAAGAAATCATTTCTAGATGAAAGACGTGGAAGAAGCATATATATCGTATCTGAGGCAAAATATATTCCATGTCTTATATGTAGGAGACATATCAGACATATCAATCATTAGAGAATGATTTTTGGGTAATTATTTCTAGATGAAAGACTTGGAAGAACCATATCGTGTCTTAAGTATCAAAAATCTTTAGTGATAGATGAGAGAGGATATTAGCATTAAGATGAGAATCTTATATTGATAAGGATCCTTTATCTAACCATCAACATGATAAGAGAGTTCTTCATATTAATGAAAGTGGGATCACTATGAAGTAGTCATAGTCATCCACTGAACCTAAAAGTTGTTGATCACATGATTGCTAATGTTTACGCCATTAGGCCACTCATGTATGCCAAGATATGCACATACCGTGATAAGTTGTATGCTTGGAGCATGATAAGTTGATAACAAGTAATCCACATGAGAGTCATTGGATAGCCTTCAAGAATGCCCATGAGATTCTCGAGGAGAACTATGAGTTTATTCTTGTGTTTGGTAATAATAAATTAGTTGCGTGTTAAGTGTCTCACGAATCCAAGTTTCCAAACCTGTAAAGGATCAAAATCCAAGGCTAAATTTTGTTATATTAAAAGCGATTAAATAAAAGAAATGATTGAAGTGTCAATCATTGAAAATTCTACAAATAGTGTCTTGGTACATAATGATGAGGATGAGGTGGATTACAAGGATCTAATAAGTAGACCCTTACACCAAAATACCCACCACGTGGTTATCATGATAACAAGTGGGAGCATCTTTTAAGATAAAAGAGCCTAACTCTAGATAGAGATCTAAAAGTGTACTTTGAAAACTTCAAGTTATTAGGAATAACGATGATTGGAAAGAAAAAGAGCAATTCATAAAGTTGGAACAAATGGGTACATTGTATATCCACCATCCAAGCTTTTATTGCATTTAGACAAGATGGCCATGAAGTGTCATGGAACTTGTATACTTTAGATTATATGATATGAAGCAATAACATTGTGTTGATTGTTCATATGTGATAATCACATTTATCGTTTGAGTTTCTAAAACTCATTATTGTGCTTTGTTATAACCAAATAGGTTGTAGTGACAACTTTGAACCCTATTAAAGTGAACTGGATTAACATAGCCTTGGCCCCTAGTTGCTGACATGAGGTGACGTCTCAAAGTAACTGGAGTGTGATGCGATTGATGGCAAGTTCAAGTGTCATAGAGTCATATGAGATGACTAGTTGATCACATAGACAGACTGTATGGGACACTCTGCCGGACAGTGACCGCTTATAGAGTTCTGGCAATTCATAAAGCCTGGTCGTGGCGAGAGCTACTAAAGTATTCTTTTTTAGTCAATTCTTTAGACTAGAGACTATTCGCCAAAGTCGGCATAGTTTCTGTAAAAAGGGGTGAATGGGCAATTATTGGGTCATGAAGGACTGTGAGTGTACGAAGGGAATAGCGCGATAGAAATTGTCCAACCCCTTGTCAGGGTTAACAAATATCTCAGGGCCACTCGAGGAGTAGTGAACTAGAAATGCGTGGCCACGTTCGGAAGGTATCTACGGTAGATAATTCCGGTCAGTCAGTTACTCTCCAAATCGAGGAAATCACTCAAGATATGATCACATGCAAGTACGACCTGCAAGACACCTTGCATTGAGTGGGAGATTATAATAGGACAAGAGAATTGGTGACGCACACTTGTTTCGAATAAGTGGGAGATTGTTGGACTAAGTATCCTCAACAATAGTGCGATCACTTAATTAAATCTCATTAACAAGAATACAAAGGGATGATTAACATTATAGTCAAATGATCCACATTAATCGGTAATGATTGGCTTACTAGAGTTTGACATTACTGTCGTATGACGGTGATGATCAGTTGATCCCTTGAGGTTACACCGAAAGGTCGATTCCCAAATCATAAAATTAATTAATTGTATAACGATACAGATTAATTAATCCCTAAGATTGAATAAGTTCAGTCTGTATATGAGAATTACATCTTATTATAATATGATTAAATGAGATACATGTTGGTAATTAAAATGTTATATTACCAAAGTTGTATAATGTTTATGAAACATTAGAGATAAGAGTGACTGGTTAAATAGAATTACAATAAGTTGTAGATTATATTAATTAGGTATGAGATAAGCCATTTTACATACATGTAATTATAGATTGTTACTTAAAATGTTAAGTATAATTTATTTGTTATAAGATTGTATTTAATTGTTAAATATAATGTTATAAGCAAGTTTACATGTAATTTGTCACATGTCACACACATGACAAATGACAAAATGTGAAAGTTAAAATGGATCCCATTTTACCTCACCATAAACGGGTTTAGGGTGGTTAGAATTAGGGAGATTATAGTCTTGTGATTTAAGGCTAAGACAACATTAATACCCTAATTAAACTAAAGCTGCCCTAGTGACATGGGTAAGGGAAATAACAAGCATGCTTGTCCCCTTCACCATGCCATATGCCGCCGGCCCCAAGGTGAACAAAAGGAGAAGTTGTTCTCATCTTTTTAATATACAATTACTCATATGTTTTGAACACAAGTTACTTATCTCTTTAGAATAAAATCAAGCAAGTTGTTTTTATTACTAAGTTCTCATATATACACACTCAAGTTATATTACTAGTAGTAGTAATAATATAAAGATTAAGGGAGTTTCTTATCGCATCTAGTATTGTGAGATAAGGAGAGGATTTGGGATAGTCTAGGTGCATCCAAAAGGAGTGCTTCTACACTTGGAGCTTAGGAAGTTCATCCCTTGATTGAATAGTTCAAGAACAAGAATAGGAAGGAGTCCTATTCTTGTGCCCTTACACGTCCAAAACACCATTGTAAGGAACATATTTTCTTCTTGAACTTGTGTTATTTTGTTTGAATGCACTAGATCTGAAAGCTAATTAAAGAGTTAATAAGTTAAGCACGGCACGGGCATCGTTTGTTGGAGTAGCTATTGCCTCTACCCATTTAGAGACATAATTAATGATAATCAAAATATACCGATTCCCTTTTGAGGAAGGAAACGGTCCTTGATAGTCAATCCCCCAAACATCAAATACCTCCACTTCCAAGATACCACTTAAAAGGCATCTCATGCCTCCTTGATATAGAACTCGTTCTTTGGCAAGCATCGCAAGCCGTAACGAAAGCTTTGGCATCTTGGAACATAGTTGGCCAATAGAAACCGGATTGTAACACCTTTGCAACGGTCTTGGATCGTCCATGGTGACCACCATAACGAGAATAATAGCATCCTTCTAGCACCCCTTTCACATACATCTCCGAAAAAGCCTATCGGAGCAATGTTTGAATAGATATGGATCATCCCATATGAAGAACTTTGCATCGTGTAAGAATTTATTCCTTTGTTGATATGAAAGGCTAGGTGGCAATTCTTTTCCAACTCGAAAGTTGGCTATGTCGGCACACCAAGGAGTATTGGATTCTAACATCAATAGAGCATCATCGGCGAATGAATCATCAATAGGTATATCAATACCTCCATTATCAAACCTCAAGCGGGATAAGTGATCGGCAACAACATTTTCGGCCCCCTTCTTGTCTTTAATCTCAAGATCAAATTATTGCAAGAAGAGGATCCATCGTATCAATCTCGGCTTAGCCTCTTGTTTGGCTAGGAGATGCTTTAGAGCGGCATGATTGGTATGAACAATGACTTTGAACCAATCAAGTAAGAGCAAAATTTGTCTAAGACATAGACAATGGCAAGTAGCTCTTTCTCCGTGGTGGCATAGTTGATTTGAGCCGCATCCAAGGTTTTGCTAGCATAGTAGATAGCATGGAGAACCTTGTCCTTCCTTTGTCCTAGCACGACACCTACCGCATAGTCACTAGCATCACACATGAGCTCAAATGGTAAGTTCCAATCCGATGATTGGATGATAGGTGCGGAAATCAAAGCCTTCTTGATCCTAGTAAAAGACTCAAGACAATCATTAGTAAACACAAAGGGAGCATCTTTTAAAAGAAGCTCCGTAAGGGGTTTGGCAATCTTAGAGAAATATTTAATAAAACGGCGGTAGAAACCTCCATAGCCTAAGAAACTCCTTACTCCCTTGACATTTACCGGTGGGGGTAGTTGTTCAACAACTTAGACCTTAGCACGATCTACTTCAATTCCTCTTTCCGAGACAATATCACCAAGTACCACCCCTTCATTGACCATGAAGTGGCACTTTTTCCAATTCAATACCAAGTCAACCTCTTCACAACGCTTTAACACTTTAGACAGGTTAGCCAAACAAGCATCAAATGAAAAACCATAAACACTAAAATCATCCATAAACACTTCCATGATAGACTCGATAAAGTCGAAGAAAATGCTTATCATGCAACGTTGGAAAGTGGCGGGGGCATTACAAAGACCAAAAGGCATTCTACGGTAAGTAAAGGTACCATAGGGACATGTAAACGTGGTCTTCTCTTGGTCATCCGGGTGAATGGGTATTTGAAAGAACCCGGAATATCCATCGAGATAGCAAAAATACTTGTGACACGCCAACCGCTCCAACATTTGGTCGATAAAAGGCAAAGGGTAGTGATCTTTCTTGGTGGCCAAATTTAGTCTTCTATAGTCAATACACATTCTCCAACCCGTTACAATTCTAGTTGGAATAAGTTCATTTTTATCATTTTGACTACGGTGGTTCCTCCTTTCTGGAACCACTTGGACCGGACTCACCCATTTCGAATCAGAAATTGCATATATAATTCCCGCATCTAAGAATTTAATCACTTCCTTTTTAATCACTTCTTGCATGTTAGGATTTAGTCGTCTTTGACCTTGGAGACATGGTTTATGATCTTCCTCTAGATGGATTCTATGCATGCAAAACGCGGGGCTTATGCCCTTTAAATCATCTAGTTTATAGCCAATAGCTTTCTTGTGAGATTTTAAAACATGAAGCAATGAAGACAATTGAGTCTCACTCAAATTAGCACCAACAATTACCGGACACATTTCCTTATCATCCAGAAAAGCATACTTCAAATTAGAAGGGAGGGGTTTAAGTTCGGGTTTTTGTACCTCAAGGTCTTGAGGTGTAGAAACCAAACCTACAAAGTGTGAGCACTCCTCCAATGATAACTCTTCTCCATCCAATTCATTCTCCAAAGCATCCATCTCCTCATTCCCAATCTCATTATCACCTGCAAATGATTCTAATAGCAAGAGTGCCTCCAAAGGGTCTTTAACCAAAGACCGAGAGATAGAGTCATCTATAATAATGTCAACAACATCCAAAACATCAATAGAAAAGCAAGACTCTTCTAACATGGGACTCTTCATGGAACTATTTGATGACCGGTTCGTCGTCAAAACAAACATCAAAAATAACCCAATAAAAGTAGTATAAAGGGGTCGAATCCACGAGGATGGTGGGGTCAACTACTAGTTCGATTGAATCCTATTCTAGCCTAAAATATGACGGATTGGAAAGTTAACTAAAAACTAGGAAAAACAAGTAATCGCTAAATAATAAATATGAAAACAATTAAGGGAAAGACTAAGGTGAAGGGTTCACCTTAGGGGGATTAATGGGTTAGTCGGGTAACTAGCAAAGGGGTAAATAATTCGAGTAAAATCGATTGCTAATGTCTCAACAATCGATAATCATCAACAAAGCCATCGCATTTGTCTCAAATCACCCATATAAACACGTAGTCTAATCGTCTCTACCACCGTCGCTTAAGAGAAAATCAAACCATGCTTGATAAAATGGCAACTTTCGTTCACACATTTCATCAAACACTTAGTGCGCATATGGGTAATACCCAAATAATTACCACGAATCTACTAATTACCCAACTAATTAACCCACATAATCCTCCCTTAGGCTCCCCCTAAACCCTAGAAGGGAATCTACTCACTCATTCTAAGGGAGATCAAACAAGTAGAGGGAAGGGGGAGTTCAATAAACATTATGCTATGAGATGAATAATAATAACAATCAAAAGATAAACAATAAACTAGAAATGTAATTAAATTGCATAAATAACAAAAAGATGAGAAATTTAATACCAACAAGCTTGAATTAGTGAAAAGGGAGAATGTCTTCAACCCAAAATCCTCAATACGAACTCCAAACTAGGATAATTCTAATAACAAAGACTAGATCTAACAACTTGAAATGAGAAACTAAGCTTGATTAGGGAATGATTAGGAGAGTAATTAGGACTAATTTAGGTTACAAATTATCTAGGGTTTTGTGCTAAAAGGAATGTAAAAACTGCTTACAAAATATTAGGGGAAGGGTATATATAGGTCTCTCCAAAATTAAGAAAGAAATTAGAAGAGAAGGCGGATTTTGCGATGTTGCGTTCCTGGCCGGTCGACCGGCCGCCGGGCCTCTGACCGGCCTGGGGCACATCAGTGACTTCAGCCTCTTCGTCTTCAAAATCCTCAAAAATTCACTAAGTATGGAAAAATGGGGGTCCTGGCCGGTCGACCGGCCGCCGGTCCCCCACCGGCCTGGAGCACATTTTCACTTCCATGGCCTTCTGGTGTATGCACAGGCCGAGTAGTCGACCGGCCGCCGGTCGACCGGTCGGCGCTACCTGGGCCTTTTCTTCCTTTTCTCTTCTTCTTTCACTTGTGGAGTTGTGGTCTAGGCCGGTGGACCGGCCGCCGGTCAGAAGGTCGGCCTGCACCACCTGGGCATGCTTTCTTCACTTCTTCACCTCATCTTCGAATCCCGACTCATGCAAGACCTTGTTGCTCCGATTTCTTCATTTCCGCCTTAATTCCTACAAATTAAGACCGACATTCATAGTACGGGAAATCGGGGAGCAAAATGCAATTAAGGGCACGCAAATCCGTGTAAACGGACCAAAATGGGGACGAAAATGAGGGGAAAATGTGACTAAATAAATGCTTATCAAAATTCCCCACACTTAAGACTTACTCGTCCTCGAGTAAGTAAACAAAATTCGAGACCCAGAAGTACCCTTATTCAATACTACACTAATACTAAGACTACTACCTAAACTACTAATAATATCCGACGGTAGGCAATTAACGGGCCTCCTCCGTCCCTTCAACTCACAACGAGATACTCATGAGGTAGAGTACTTCCTTGCAAGGCAAGTAGGGGCTTGCTCAAAATGTCGACGCATCCAAATGAAAAACACGTAAGAACACGACAAAGATGCATCTAACAAAAGAAAAATCACATGCCTCATCCATGTGACGGAAATATCTAAAAGGAAAACCGTTTAAATAATGCATGATCCTTGTAAGCCACTAATATCATAAAGCATGGAAAAATATTCGCCTCCTAGCGGTGCAAGTATAATGAAAATTTCGAACCCCGTCTACTATTTGCTTGGCCAAAAGCGATAAGATGGAAGATGGAAATGAAATCCTCGTGACGTTATTAAGCACAATAGCATATGGAATTCACGTTTCTCAAATAAATGAGACACAAGGGTCGTCCCGTCTCACTATGCAACTTCAAAGGTAAATGATTCAAGAAGGATAAAAGGAAATTGAGATTGAGTCCAAGTGCTTGCAAAACTTTTCATTTCACACTTTGCTTTCTTTTTCTTTTTCTTTCTTTTTGATTTGCATTTTTGGTTTGCAATTCTTGGCATGAAAGCACACGGTTTCCGTCAAGGACATGCGGTCGGAACCAACAATAGGGGTATCCCCACCGTAGTGGCATCGAAAGGGGGCCTAGAGATGGGCCCACTAGAATCCCTAGAAGTTCCGTTTTGCACTTCCTCGACGAAAACAAGAAAAGATGATAATTGACTCAATATTTTCAGCTTGTTTGATTTGTTTCCCCTTTTTTTTTTTTTTTTTTTTTTTTTTTGAGCAAAAGTGGAAGAACAATGAATCATGGTTGGTTGCATAGCAAGAACGGTCACCTAAGAATCCTTTCTACCATCGGAATAATCACATCAATCGAGGTTGTCGAGGTGGAATAAGCGCAAACTCGTGACTCGGCATTAGTAGACGGGTTAAAACTCACTAAAAATGCACAACCCAGGGCGTCTAAAATTCCACGATTAAGATGAACACTTTATGAAGAAAAAAGTAGCAAAAAGGGACTATGCACATTCAACAAGTTTTCCAAAAAGACAATTATTAAAACATTTTTCTAAATGCAACTATATGCCATGATGCAATCTAGCATATATACAACTTAAATGCACATGCTCTAACCGATTATATGACACATAAGCTAATGCTATCTCCTAACAGCACACAAGTGGCACACACGCCAATCAACAAAATTCACACCATCGTCATCAACACATCCCGTACTCAAGTAAGAAGGAAAGGAGATAAGGGAGAAGAGAAATAGGAAAGATCTCACCAAAGCGTCTTCATTTTCCCTTTTTCGTGCCTCATATGATGTGGGGCGCACCTATGGAGGGAGATAAAAAGAAACACACGGCAATATATACAAAATAAACTATATACAAACTAATCTAAACATATATTTTTTTGGAAAATTTTCAAATTTTTCGATTTTTAGGCATTTTTCAACTTTTTTCAAAAATCAACGATATATACAAAAGAAATAAAATCCTCCCCACACTTAAGTCTTACTCGTCCTCGAGTAAGTGACTCAAATATGAAAGGAGGGAAAAAAAAGAAAAGGAAAACAAAACAATTTTTTTTCTTGGTTTTTCAAATTTTTCGGGAATTCCCTCCCCACACTTAGAATTTACATGGTGTGAGGGGTGAATTCAAAGCAAATAACATGTTTTTGGGTTTTTAAATATTTTGAAAAATAAAAACTTGTTTTTGGGGTTTTTGATTTTTGATGAATAATCACAATATGAACAATATATACAAGAGGGTTAGCTCTAAGTAAATGCATGAACTAAATAAAATTCCTAAAACTAAATGCAAAATGATATAATACAATGGCATGATATGAGAAAATGCAAACTACACTATATGCTAATCTAGAGTCTCACTGCGGTGGTAAGGTGCATAAATTCAAGCCCCTCATGGGGGTACCTCCCACAGGAAAGTCTAGTGTGCCATATCGGAGTCTCGTCGTGGCGGTAAAATGCATAAATGCACGCCCCTCATGGGGGTACCAACCACGGGAAAGTCTAAAAATGACACCAAACAAAATGCAACTACGCTATATGGATGCAAGGCTAACATGTGACGATAAGTTACAAAATTAAATTCTAATGCAAGCTTAAATGGATGCAACTAAATGGATAACTAAACTAAGATATAATACAAGTATCTAAATGCATGCAAAAATATAAACATGATGAAGATTTGGATTAAAAGGGATCATACTCATGGGTTTCCGGCCTCAGGAGGATCCAGTGAAATCAGAGGATGTAGTATCAAATTGGCCATGACTGGCCTCTGCAAAAGACGCATCTACATCCCTGGCTCCCGAACCAGAGCCGCCACCCTCCACAATCTCGAACCGTGGACCCATCCTGTCAAACCACTCGGCATTCTGAGCCGCAATCTCTGGGTCCACCTCCTCCTCATCAACTACCGGCTGAGTAAAACCCGGCGCAGAAGAATAATAGTCTGGCTGAACATTGAAATCTCCGAACACCCTAGAACCCTGATCATACCCGCCCTCTGGCCACATGAAATAGGACGGATGTGGGCCAACTGGCTCACTATACCCCTCCCTACACCAATTATCGTAAGAAGGGTATTGGCCAAGAGCCAAGTCATAATACATCCGGTCCATCCGCTGCGACAAAAGAGCTCTATCCCGAGCTTCCTCCTCTCGCCACTTAGCCGCCGCCTCTCTCTCCCTAGCCGCTGCCTCTCTCTCCGTAGCTGCTGCCTCGGAGGCCAAAGTCATATCGGCCATGAACTGGATCAAGGAAGGATCCAAAGGTGGGTAACTGGTAGTGGTGGAAGTGGATGCGTCGGGTTGGGATGAATTGGGCCAAGGACGCCACTGCTGCTGATGATAAAAGGGGTTCATATAAGGCAAGGTGGTGGAAGTGGGGCCCTGCTGCTCTCTCCTATATGTGGTGACGGGGGCAGTAGGATCTCGCCTAAATGCGGTAACTGGAGCTAGTTGATCTTCCGGGGTTTCTTCAGGTGGTGGTGGAGGGTTCTCCTCCTCTAGGGGGAGAAGATAGTGCGCGCTATCAGGAACCACTTTCATAGCCGCACTATTCGGGAGGGGAATAGAATTTACCCCTCGAATCCTCCAATACGTCTTCCCGTCCTCAACTCTCTTCACTACCCACTCAAGCTTCTTTGAAATGTAATCCTCCGTCAACAAGGAGCATCCCCCCAAACACCTCAAATTTCGCTCATCTAGAGCATCTCTACAAAGGGCATGGGCAATCTTGGTAACAATCCCCCCTATATGGATACCGGTCGGGCTAAATGGGTCATTGGAAATTTTCTGAAAGTGGAGAGCGACATGGTGACCAATGTTGACTCCAAATTTATTCGGCTTTTGGAACAAGTAAGCCGCCAAAATCGAAAGCTCATCGGCCCTGAAATTATGACACTCCTCTCTCCCAAACAACGTCCAACCCATAAAACGATGTCAAAACCTAATAGGGGCATTGTGGCAAGCATTTGCCGGCCTCTTAGTCCCCTTCGCAAATTCCAATCCCGATATAGCAGTCCACACATCATTCACATTAAAGGTTTCGGGGACTTTATAAGTCTTATGAAATTTAACCCCCAAAACCTTACAAATTTTTTCAAGGGGAATGCTAAAAGCAATATTCAAGAGGCGAAAAGAAACCATTTTTACCATACCCGTGTTCCTATCTTTCTCATGACTAAAGGAACTTAAAAACTCCCATGTAAGACGGGGGTAAGTACGGAAGTGCTGACCGTAGAGTTCCCCCATACCCAAACCTTTAAAAAGCTCAAGGGTGACCGTATCGAGGCCGAAATTTCGCATAGTATTCCGACAAATGAAACGGGAGTGGGGAAGATTTCTGCGTTTTAAACATTGAAACTTACCTCGCGCAATTTCGCTTACGAAGACGATATCGGGAAAATCGCCATCCGGACCCATTCCCGCCGTTACTTGCTGGAGCCTAGCCTCCAACTCCGCCTCAAGCTGAGCCCTTGTTCTTTTCCTTGGTGGTTGAGCCATGGTGACTTTTTTCGAGTAGTCAATCGAAATAGGGAAAAAAATTAGGGAAAAATGAGGTTTTTGAGTTGTGGGATGAATTTGTGTGATGTAGTGGGTTAATTGATCGGTTGATTGTTGGATTGATTGAGTTTTGTGGAGTTTTTAGTGAGTTTTT